>OZ020169.1:13148135-13361148 GCA_963971145.1 Sussaba pulchella | reverse complement strand
GGACGAAAAGAAAAATTTTGAGACCCGGCCGGACTCGGGCCGACGTTTCGTTCGAAAGTTATAGCTTTTATTCTTAACAACCGGGTAAACATTTAGGGGTTTTTTGTGGCAAAAAAATCTATAACTCCCGAACGAAGCGTCGGCCCAAAAAGTTCAAGGTGGCTTAATTTTCGTTTTTGTTCAGGGAATTAAAAAAAAAATACATTTCAAAAATTAAAAGTGCGTTTTTTGTTTTATTTCATTTTTAATTTTAAATTGTTTATAAATAATTGTTGAATTTGTGCAACATAATCGTCAATGTTTTCAATGTATAAAGCGTTCAAAAACGAAAAAAAAACACCTGTGGTTTTTTGAGTTATCACTAACCGTTGCTGAGATATATCGATTTGAATGATAGAATGTGGTCAATACTTCAAAAACTTCATTTGACTGTATTTCAAAAGTGGGGGCTCAAAATAAAAAACGCCGAAATAGGTGTCTCTTTATTTTGAACACATATTAATGAAAAAAAATGGGGGGCAAAAATTTCGACCCAACTGTCCGAAGTTGCCGAAATTCCCAGGAATACCCCATATATATATATAATATTAATATTATTATTATTATAATATATATTATATATATTATATATATATAATAATAATAATATTAATATTATCATATTAATTATTATATTATAATATATTATATACTAAATTATATCTATATATTATTATTATTATTTATATATATTTAATATTTATTTTATTTTTTATTATTCTATAAAATCAAACGAAATAATACCATTTTAGGTGTCGACCGATTAAATGACAGATTATTTATATTTGTAAAATGATCGTCGAGTTTTTTATTAACTCCCCACGTTATAATATTAAGTAATGAGATAATGGTGGTTAAAATATTTTCATTTCTTTATTGATTCAAGATTCGAAGTGGCGAATCGCAAACCATCGAACCCCGTCGACGTCGAGTTTCCTCCGCCGTTACGGTGCTATCTACTGGTATTGAAAGTAGCGTACGTATGAAAAAAATTTGTGTCAAGCTTGGGTCGAAGCGAGGCTAAACGAGCCAATTCAACCGCTGTATAATATGTCGTATTTAAATATGATTTCTTAACCCACTGGCAAGTGCAGTAGGCAATTGATTACGAAATCAAGCCGAATCCATGTGATTTATACAATTATTACGACTCACCGCGACAACGAAAGTAATAAAATTGCAAATTTCAGGTCCGAATACGCAGACTGGAGACCAGGTTTAGGTTCGTTGTTGCAACCAGTTCCGTTTCCGGAACGCGCACTTGCCGACAAAGAGGTGCAAGAAGCCGTAATGCTTCACGTGATGCGACGTTTGGCTGCGGATTCGCGATGTTCGGTACATCAGGTTCTTCTGCCAGTCAGAGAGCCAAGGCCCGGATGGATTCATCTCGCCGCGCCATCCTCCAACGACGCATGTCCCGACGAGGGTGCGCTTTTCGGTGAAATGGTAAACAAACCACACCTTAGAACTATAAAACTAACGTGATATTTCGATTCTTAGGGTTCCACATCGAACTAAGAACCCTTATGGTTTCGATTTGTCCGTCGGCGTGTCTGTCTGTATGTCACAAACCTCCCATTTTCTCATTTTTCACGTAATTACGATCAAATTGTAACACAGACGTAGATCGATCTGACCCCAAAAATATAAATGGTGAGATTTTTTAAAATAAAAAAAAAAAAAAAATTATCGGACTCCCTCGCGTACATTTTTTATTAATTGCCCCATTGACCGACGTGTCCCCAAATAGGTTGCCTCACATGCACGAAAAAATAATTCAAGACCTTTTGATTTGATCCCTTCGTCCACGAGATATTTGTCTTCATAGTCCTTATCACAACCTCTCTCTACACTCTAATTTCAAAACTATCGATGCAAAAAAATCTGAACGAAAAATGCAGAATCCAGCTCTAGCTTGGTCCTTCCTCCAAAAATTATAACGATCACCGCAGCACGAGAAGTTTATCGAAAATATCAAAATAATTCTATTTCGAGAGCAAGGAAATTTATCAAGATGAAACAGCTCTGGATACGTGTTAAAAAAAATCGGACAAGACAGTGAATAAAGGTGGAAAAAGAGAAGATCCTAACTCGAACGTTGACCACTTTGTCTTCGGATCGAAGCTTCGTGGATGAAGATTGAAAGTATAAAGAAAATCTCATGTATTTTTTTAGCTGACGACGCTGTTGGGTTGCTGTTGTCGCAGAAAGAGGTTCATCGCATCCCTCGTGAAGCAAACGTGGCGGGCGTGCATGCTTCTCGGTGTTAGGGGCTGCGAAGCTGCCCAAGAAGCGCTTTGTCTGATGCTCGAGTGGCGCCTGCTGCCGAACGAGGAACACAGGCTTCAAGTAGTATCGGCTCTTCAATCCACGCAATCGGGCAAGGATCGTTACACAACGCTATGTCAGCGTCAAAGAAATTTGCAAGAATTGGTAAGCGACTGATTATCGATCCGTGTTTCAATTTAATAATATTCATAAGCAAATGAAGGAACTTTCATGAATCGCGTTGAAGAATAATTTAACAAAATCTATTTATTGGGTTGGAAATAAAATCATTGTGGATTCTATCAATAGGTTATCATATTCTTTCGTTTTGTCAACGTGGTCTATATTGTTTTCTTGTTGTTCGAATTTTCCGCCTTCAATTTAGTAGATAAATCGTATCGATTAGTTATTTAGTTTCGTTTTTATCCCGATTTAAAAATGGAAGAACAAGACGCGAATTCTTTGGTGGAAAATTATCAGAACGAAATTTGGCAAACAAATTTTCACACTGCCTTTTTTTCAAGGCTTCATTCCCACATACGGCGGGTTACATATTTTGTGCCTGCGATGCGTTCCAGCCTTATCGGAAATAATACAATAAAATATGTCTGAAATCCGCGTCTTTTTCTTCCATTCTTAAATCGGAATAAAAACGAAATTAAATAACTAATCGATACAATTTTTCTACTAAATCAAACGTGGAAGTCCGAACAACAAGAAAATAATATAGATTACGTGCTTTGACCACGTTGACAAAACGAATGAATATGCTAAGATCACCCATTGATAAAATCCGCAATAATTTAGTTTCCAACCAAATATATGTTTCTCTTTATCTATTCCGTATGTTTTTTTAAATATTTTATTGAAATTAGGAAAATTAGATGGAATTTTGGAAATATTGTGTACTCGTGAGTGCACGTTAGTGGAAATACAAATTTGTTTTTCCTGCATGTCGATGTTGCATGATTACTATATATTAACTGCGAAATAGCAACAGAAAGGTGGACCGAGGAAGCTGACGCTGCCCGCACGGGCGACGGACGCCGATGTCGCTGTGATACTCGGCGGTGGAGCACTGGGCAATCTCGAGTGTCTGACCCTCGCATTTACCTCCGTTACGTCCGCTTGTGCCGAACAACTCATCAAACTGCCCGCGTTGCGATATCTCAATCTCTGGGCCACGCAGTTCGGCGACGCTGGCCTACAAATGATAAGCGAGCATCTACAAAAATTGCAGGTCTTGAACTTGTGCGAAACTCCTGTATCCGACAAAGGAATCTCCACTCTGGCCTGTAAGTTATTCTTCGTTACGTTACGAATAGAAAATTTTTTAATTGTGCGTACGTTAAGTGGAAGAAGAAATAAAAAGCTGCGAGTTTTAAGTTTTTTAGTTTGCTATGAATATTGCTAATGAAGTTGTACCGTCGCAAATCTTTCTCGATAAGGAAGCAAAAAAAAAAAACGGAATATATTCGAAAAATATTGTTTTTAATTTTATGGAATGTTATTTTATGATTATTTCTATTGCAGCTCTGACAAGCCTAAGAAAACTGAACCTAAACAGTACGAAACTCTCGGCCCAGACCTTCGAGTCGCTGAAGAAACGTTTGCCAGCCCTTCAGGAGTTCGATGTTCGATACACGGAGGCCTGGTGACCCGAACCCCCGCCCAAGCTTTCAACGAGCGATAATCATCAGCGGAACATCAACGAAACCACGAACTTTGTTGCAAGATCGAAGAGCCAACATTAAAGCGGTTGGATACTCAGAATATTTCCCGAAAAAAAAGCGAATAAAAAGAAACGAGACAAAATAAAACACGAAACGTTTGCTCTAGCCGTGGTAGAGCGTCATTTCCATCGCACAGAGTTTGGTTAGGATTCTACGAGCGTGGGTGCGTAGCTCATTCATCGAAACGGTCATGTACATACGTATTTGAAGAAAAAAAAACCCAAGCAAACACGGCCGTACATTGATTCGTCACTCGCTTCGGAAAATCGCTGATGGGCCTTGCGGACGGTCCCGCAATAATTCGCGTGATTACAACTCGATTCATCTTCCGCAAACACGGAGAAATAATGCAAGATACCGCAAACGTCGTGAAAAAAAAAATAAAAATAATAATAATAATAATAGCGACGAAGACGTTGGATCAATAATTGCGAATGAAGAAACTGTCAAATAGGGAACAAGTTAGAATGAAAAACAAAATGTTTCTGTCGTTGCATAAACAACTTATAATCCCTTATGATAATCGTTATGGGTTACCAACTGCCTTAACAGGAACGACAAAAAAATAACAAAAAAAAAAAAAAACAAAGTTGAGACAAAGAAACAAACACAAATATGTACAAGAGTTCTGAGCAACCACTGCCACAAACACGCGACATCTAGCTATACTCAATAACTTGTTCTTGTAGGAGAGAGAGAATGGGTGAGGGAGAGAGGGATGAGAGGGCGAGAGGGAGAGAGGAGGAGAGAGAGAGAACGTGAGAATGATGAGAATGGATGTTAATCTATATTCAAACTACTCAGAATTAATTTAACACTTATTTTACCGGAACTGTCGTATCGACGAATTTATTTCGATATGACATGAAAAATTGTAGAAATCATTACCTCCCGTTGCCAACATCTATTGCTGATTTTGATCCATAGAATGATACGAATGAAGTCAACGACAATTACAGGCGATAATGGTAATGGCGTCTGTAATTTTTTTTTTTTTTTTCGTTAAACTCGGAATACTTAACGCGTTCCGTAAAACCCAGTGTTATTGTAAATTATAAGCAGGTTAAAATACTCACACGAACACACGATAACCGACACCACACGCACACACACACACGAACACGCACACGAGTGCGCTCGCGCGCGACACATAACCACGTACGCACATAACAGGAAAAAAAAACAGTTAATTTATTGTAGGTAGAAAATATTTATATGTTGTATGATTTGAACGAAGATAAATGCGATCAAGTAGATGATAATTTACGAAAAAGACGAGGGAATTAGTAGAAGAAATACGAAGAGTGGAAAAAATAAATTCAATAAATAATAGAACGTGAATAAAATAATGGAGTACGGTAGTTAGCGAATTGTCCGAACTGCAGAATTATGATACCTAATGTGGTCATTTAAATATTTCGGAGCTGCGAGGGGAGCAAGCGTTGTATGAAGACTGCTTACGTCAATTTCAATAAGGTTTATTAAGTTACAAACGACTGAGCGAGCAAAAGAAACAATGAGATGGTGAGAGAGAGAGAAAGAGAGAGGGGGAGAGAGGAGCAGAAGGGGGAGGAGAAAAAAGAGAGAGCGAAAAAGAAAGAGGGAGAGCGAAAAAGAAGGAGAGAAAGAGAGAGAGCGCGAGAGGGAGGGAGGAAGAGAGAGAAATCATAATAATTCATCAATTAATGGCATCAATAAAATTCAAGTTTATTAATATACATACCAACCACGAGAATATCTTGTCTTGTTCTTTCATTCCATTGACTTAAGGGCTTACATGAAAATTTCAAAAAATCCTTTTCTTTAATTTTCTCATCTAATCGCACATCATGTTACGAATATATTCCCATAGTTCCACGTCAATCGGAGTAAAATTCTAGGAGAGAGAGCCTTTGGTCGGAACCATCGCAGGTATATCGTATTTCTCAAAACTCTGGTTTTGAAGTCGGTAGACACAATTACTTAAAAACTAGTGCATCGATATTATTCAAATTTTCTACACTTCTTTAAGATACGATTGACTAGTCATTGAATAAAGGTTTTTTTTTAATTCTTCGATCATGACTTCTTTTATAAGGTAATACGCGGTATAGATCTTACCGCAATTCGGACGTTTTTTTGCATACAATTCTGCGGAAAATGTTAATTTTTTTTTCAAATCCTTCGTTGAATCACGAGATATGCTCAGTTGCCAACAGAAAATGTTTGGTTTTTTATTTTTACACAATGCTATCACGAGTTATCCTGACTACTGCAAGGATACTGTTTTTTTAAGGTACTTCCGAAAACCAGGTCCGAACGGCTGAATTTTCAAAATTACAAATTAAAATTTAATAAAGTATCGTTTAAATGTTGCTCCTTCATATGCTCAAAACTTTGAGTAAAATAATTCTTTTATCATGTTACAAAAAAAAAATTAAAGAAAATAAGCTTTTTTTTTCAACCTTCGAAACCCACGTAAGCCCTTAAGACAGAAGAAATATAGATTTTAATCGCACATCTCGGGACACGGCTCTGCGATCGGAGTCATTCTAGTCTTGTTCGACAGTTTTTCATCGCCGATTGTAACGGGCTCTCGAAACATATTCGTGTGACTAGAAAAAACGTCCGTCAGCAAGCAACAGCAACGATCATCACTGATACCGAACATCGCAACGGAGACAACCAAGAAAATAACTTAATTTTTTTTTCGTATTCGAATCGACTACAATCGCTTCGCGCCGATGAGGGACTAACAATTAAATTTTTTTTCTTCTTCAGGTGACGATGTAGCATTCTGCCGGGAGTTTTGTTGGGATATATCGATGATGCTGGCCCGATTCGACTTGAATTCTTTTTTGCACATCCGCTGGCAATTCACGATAAACCGTCTCGGGTACGCTTTCTGCAAAAAAAAAGGAAGAGAAAAATATTTTTCAATGAATTAAAAACAAAAACGAAAAAAGATAATACGATGGAATTACAGTATTTGATAAAGTAGCGATAAATATGTTCGTTTTAACTCACCTGTGCACTTGTATAACAAATCCGACCAAATAACTTGTTCCTGAGAAAAGTCGAAGAGGCCGAGTCGGCCGCCTTTGTGGGTCGAATCGAATATGTTACCGGAATCAGCGACCAATCTCGGTCCTTCGTAGATCGAAAGTCTGATAAGACCGATGGAAGGTCGATGAAGAAGTTTCCAACGATACGAAGTTTTGGCTTTCCATCCGACGTTCTTCGGATCTTTCCACAAAAGTTTGACCTGTTGCGATCTCCCGTCGGTGTTCCACAAACTGTTTCGTAAAATTTTTCCGGGACCGGTTATCGAATCAACGACTTTCAATTGAATTCCGGGATCGGCCGTTGCCCGAAAAGGGGTTGATAGCCAATAAGTTTGCATGTTTTTCTTCCAAATTACGGTGTAAAATTTGTGAGTGTTTTGATAACCGAATACGAAACCAACGTAATCGTCGTCGATTTCGGTATTGACGTAGAAAGTTCCTTCGAAATCTACTCCGTTGAAGGGAACACGTCCTGCATCGATCGAAGAGAGAGAACATGAGTTGGTTTTTTATTTATAGGATTGAAATTTCGGGGGGAAAAAAGGTTAAACTGTGAAGTCGATTATTGGAGATGATGGACTCGGCATAGTTTGACCGGGCTCAGTTTGACTCCGCGAATTTGACACACGAGTCACTTTTTCTCTGTCAAACTCGACGAGAGAGTGGTCAAATGTCAAAGAGAGAGAGAGAGTGATTTTCATCTGTCAAACTCGCGAAGTCAAACTGTGCCGGGTCAAACTGTGTCGAGTTCGAACTGCGGCGAGTCAGACAATGGCGAGGCATATTGAAATCATCCCGGTTATTCGATGGTAAATACATTTCCAACGTGACGATACTGACCAACGGCGATACCGGGATCGCAATTTTCGGTTTGAACCATTTCCGATCCATTGTGATGAACCTGCCATATGGGATCCTTCTGAGCATTGCCCTGGGGATCCAGAGGAATCATTTCGTAATTGCGGAAGTCGGTTGTCCACACTTGACTGTTGTTCGGACAATTGTCGTAACGATTTATAATCGTGTCGTTGTCGTAATCGTCGAAGCATGCGTGTCCGTATTGACCACCTGAAATATCGATGAACACATATTTTACGAGGTGACACGATGTAATACAACGGTTAAAATATTGCACGACTAAATGTCACGGACTTAAGATCATAAGTCATGATGTCATATTGACAAAATATCACATTAAAAAGATATCACAATAATAAATATATTACGGGCATGATATCGCATGAATAAATGTCACCGAGAGGAATATACATTTTTGTCCGACCGCCATTGAAAACGCGTCGTTCCGCACATGTGCTACGGGTGCTAGGTGGCCGTTTCCAGCCCATAGCCGACGGTGCATGCGCACTTCGCCAGCGGGCGGGAAAATTATTTTCCGCCCGATCTTGCCGGGTGAGAATGAATTTGTTCGCCCGCCGGCGGCGTGCGCGTGCGTCGTAGCTTCTCGGCTGAAATCGGTCATGTTGCTCCCGTAACACATGCGTGAACCCCCTTGTTTTCAACAAGGGTAGGACGAAAAGTATCGTGTGCAACACGGGCGGATGGCGATTTCCTATCCTGGGGTTAGGTGATAACCTACATATGCAATGATTTTTTTAATCGCAACTCTTATTACTAATTTCGACAAATCGGTAAAGCCGATGATGTAAAAATTACCTTTTTTGACTTCCTGATCTCTGTTTGGAACATATGGACAATTGTCGCAATGATTACGAACACCATCGCCGTCAATGTCGTCGTCACATGCGTCGCCCTCACCGTCGTTATCGTTGTCCAATTGATCGGCATTGGGATCGTCGGGACAATTGTCGACATCGTCTTGTATACCGTCCCTGTCTCGATCGCGATCGTTATCGCAAGCATCGCCGACCCGATCTCGATCCTCATCCGCTTGATCCGGATTCGGCGTGTCCGGACAATTGTCGCAGGCGTCGCCCACTCCGTCCCGGTCGCTGTCCTCTTGATCCTCGTTTATCACCGTCGGACAATTGTCCTCGTAATTGACGATACCTGTTTTGTTTTTAAGTCAATTAATTTGAAAAAAACTAAAGTAAGATTCGGTTCTTCGAATAAACGGAACTCATATTTTATCTTTAAAAAAGTATAATCGTCAATTTTTCTGGAGTCATTTAATCTATCATTAGATCGAAAGTAGGATTTGGTTCTTCGAAATAGATTGGTAATTAAACTTCAATAAAAATAAAAATACCATCATTGTCAATGTCGTTGTCACACAAGTCTCCAATTCCGTCCATGTCGATGTCTCTCTGCCGTGGATTGTTCACGGTTGGACAATTGTCGCAAACATCGCCATAACCATCGGGACCGTCGTGATCGGTGTCGTCCTGTCCGGGATTGTACTTGAGGGGACAATTGTCCGAAGGATTGAGAACTCCGTCGTCGTCGGAATCGTCGTCGCAAGCGTCGCCGATTCCATCACCGTCGGCATCCTCCTGACCGCTGTTCGGCGTGTAAGGACAATTGTCGGCGGAAATTCGATGCTGACTGTCACTGTCGATTACCGTTTGATCCGGATGACCATCCAAATCGGAATCCAGACTACAAACGTGACCGTTTCCGGCGTAACCAACGTTGCACTTGAACACGAACGAGGGAAATTGTTGTGAAATCGAAAAAATCGGTAATTCGAGATTAATTTTCGTTGGCGATTACGGGATTAAGGATTTATTTACTTACACGACAAACGTATTCGTCGATACCGATGCAATGGCAGAAACCCATTTTACTGCAGACAGTCGTCGCGTCGGGACAAACAATGTGCGTCGCGTGACATCCGACGGTTTGGTTTCCGGAATAGCCTTTTTTACATTGACCACAGATGAACGATCCCTGCAACAACGCAATTCGTCGTATCACTGGATCCTCGACAATTAAAAGTAGATTGCAAGGTAAAACTTGCTATTTGCTTCCTCTGAGTCGTAGGTAATGAACGAAAATTGCTTTATGAGTTATTTCTCCATGTTTCGGAACATTTTGAACCTATTATCATCAAAATACTGGTAATAATTGTTTGGACCGTCACAAAGCTTCCTTTTTCAGAAATCAATACACTGAATGTTCATCAAAGACCCTGAATCGATAAAATACCAACATTTCGTCTTTCACGTAAAGTTAAAATGCTCCAAAACTATACATAAGCATTTTAAATCTTGGCAGCGGTCCGACGCAGTTCAACGACCGAATCCGCTCGGTAAAACAGAGAATAATGAAAACAAAAATTTAAATAAAAAACTTACTGCGGTATTGGTGCAGATGGAGTTGGATACGCATCCACCGTTCCGACCGTTCTCGCATTCATTGACGTCGACGCATCTTCCGTTGTCCCTACCGCCGCGTGCAACGGCATATCCCGATGGGCATGGTTCGCACCTGATGACGGGCATTACCGGAACGGCGGGTAAACATCGGCAATTTACCCAAAAAAATTATTGGATCGTCCAACATTATTCTCTCTCTCTCTCTCTCTCGATCCGTCTCAACCCTCGTTACAGTAGATATGATTTGTCCCTGTAACGAGGTGTCTCACCTGCCGCTCGCGTCTCATTCAAATGAAAAGGCATACACGGGAAGATCATGCTGGATTTAGAAAGTAATTACGATTCGTTCGTCTGTTTTTTTTTTATCTTCGCGTAGAATATTTTTCTTTTTCATTCGCTCTTTTGTACCTCATGTCGTCGTCGAATCTTCGCCATGATAATTCCGAGTGACGTAAAAGGAAGAACAAGTAAAATATTTGGAGCAATCTCGATGGGACCAAACAGGGAAGAGGTGACGAAGAACGTGTGGGGGAAGGGGTGGATCGGAAAAAAAGGTGCACAGCGGATGAGGGCAAAGTGCAGAGATTGATTTTTTTTTGGAAATTATTTTATCATCTCGAATCTTCGTGTGAATGAAGCTTCGTGCGCGATAATTGAAGATTCAAGATGACGACCGACCGACCGGGACGTTGAAAAAATCACGTATTAACAATACGAAAACTTCATTTGATGAGGAAAAAAAGAAACTAAATTTTCTCTCTTAAGAAAGTAAGAACGAAATGTCTCATTCCCCCGACCGGTCGATCATTTCCTCCAGACGGTTAGTGGTAAAATGATTTGTCAATACTTTTTCACTTTTCAGCAAATAAAAACGTTATTTTGATATGTATTTCTTTCTCATGAAATTTTTTTACATGCCACATGTATTTGTAGAAAGAAATATCGGAGTTTTAAAGAAAAGTCGACCAGAATCAAGCTAAAAAAAAGACATCTTGCAGCATTAAAAAAAAAAATAATTGAGTATTAATGACGATATCTTGATATTGATAGATCGATGCAAAAGGCATAAAACGTTCCACGCACTGGATTGGATTTTTTTTTTTTTTTGGCTGGCGGGTCTATTCACTATTATAATATTAATTCTATTATTCATCTTGAATTATTATTATTATGATTATTATTAATAGTATCATGAAAAAAAGCGATTATTCAATCGAACAATCCGAACGTAGTATTGTATGTATTAACTGTACAGCAGTTCGTCAACACTTTCGCACCTGTATCCTGGATACTCGTTGACGCACTGGGCGTTGTCGCCACACGGATTCTTCAGATCGCACTCGTCGATGTTCAACGGCGTGCATTTACGTCCGTTACCGGTGTAACCAGCGGGACAATTGCCGCATCTGTAGTACGGATGATCCCGCAATGGATAGCACGGAACATTGCCGAAACACGGATAATCCGATGGATCGCAAGCTTTCGCGCATGTGTCGGATTTTTTGTAATAACCAGGCGGACATTCGCATCTGTAATTCACAGATTCACGAGTGATTCATTGCGATAAATACGGTTTACAGTGTCAAAATAATATTTAAAAAACAATTTATTTTACTTTACAATTAAAAATTTAAATTGTTGTTAAGTTGATTTCTCTTAATTTCGTTGATAAACTGCAATTTTAGCTATTTTTATTTTCATTTTATTCGTATGTAAAATTTTGAACGTGGGGTATATTATATTTATCGAGGAATGTAGGAGGTCGGGAAGTTGTTATTCTGACCTGTGAGATCCATTTTGTCCGGGATGACAGACTGCCCCATGATGACAGGGTCTGCTGTCGCATGGATTTATTTTCGCGCAATTGTGTCCATTACCGGTGAAACCGGGTCGACAGTAGCACTGTATGCCGACGGATGTGTCACGACAATCGGCATCGGGATGACAGGGTGAGCTCGTTCTGCACGTAGGTGGCGGAGCCGGGGTCGGTACCACTATTCCTAAAGATTATGCAAATTATTATTATCTTTTATTCATTTTTCTTTTAAATATAAAAATACCGAACGTGACGGAACGTCGATGAAAAAGATTTAACGAAAAGCCAATAAGCTCGGGATCCAGCCACGGTTGGCTAGTCCGAACTCGTTCGATTGGATTCCAACTCACTAGGTGCGCATTCGGCACGACAGCCCGTGCATTCCTCCAACATCTTGCGAATGTATTGAAGCTCTCGTCTCTGCGATAAGAACGAAATAGAATGGAAAAAATAAAAATAAACAATCATATTTACATCGAGCGAAGTTTATTTATCTCGCAAAGACGTGAAGACAGCTCGAAACGTGTTTGAAACATGTCCGATTCGGTTCGAACGTATTTTTACAGCTTAACTCACATTTCCCCGGCTTTCCTGGCGGATCTCTCGCGTGATGTTGATCAATTCGTTGAGCACCCGCGAAAGTTGAAGCTCTTCCACGCATTCTGCGAAATAACGGGCAAAAATTATTCGCGACGAAGATCTATCGATTTGACGATTCGTCGATGATTTATTTATTTATTTTTTCGTTGTTTCGGGATGGGAAGGGAATCGGATCATTGGAAAACACGAACCTGGCGGTAAAACGACGGGACTCATGTCCCCGCGTCTTCTTATTCTGGTACTGTAGGACGGTGTCGTGTGGCTGACCATCGTATCCTCGAGATCCATGAGATCGTTGGGACAATGTTCGCGTCTCAGGGCTTCCCCGACTGTCTTGGTTTTGTATATCTTCGTGCGGTACTTTCTCTCTTTGAACTGAAATTCATCACATTTATTTTTCATCGAATCAATCACCGTGATAAATATTTCACAAATGATCGATCAAAAAGGAAGAAAAAAAAACCAAATGGAAAGATTGATAGAGATAATAATAATAATATAACTCCCGTTTTCAGCCGGTAGTTGAAAATATGCCTGTATACATTTTCTCCCACTTTTTCATAGATATTTTTCTTTCTACAAAAATATATATAAAACAAAAAAATACTCATAAAAAATACAAAATCAAATATACGTAAGGTATTTATGTTTATATGGGATATTAATAAAATATCTGACTAAATTTACTTCCTCGATACTCAATCAACATGACGTTGAATACATCATCAACATTTACGAAACGTTCGTTTTTCGAAATTCGACGAAATTATTCGACTGAGTTTCAACTTTTGTTCGATTTTTTTTTTCGTCGGGAATAATAATAACGCGGCGATGGGTCTTTCGTAGTTGAAATAAAAAATGTTCTCGGTCCATCGGAATTATGGTGACAGAACGTATCGCCTAATTGGTAAACGCGAGCGCTTGTTTACTGGTTGGACGAGCCGTTGGTTCTCAGTCCCGCTTTCGATTCAACAGGTATATGTCTCGCTGGCCATATTGGGACAGACCGTCCAGCACCGGCCCACGGTAACGCGACGGCATGGTTCGTATAAATAAAATCGTAATGCGTCCGTTCGTGGGTATGGCGCGGTGCTTACGCACATCGGATGAATACATACGGGGGTAATAGCGGGATCAAGATCGACGCGCGCAGTTTAGATCGTTTCTCGAGAGAAATCTATGATGAAAATCTAACGATGCCGAGCTTCGACAATTTTTCTTTTATTTTTTTTTTTTTTTTTCATTTTTTATACGTTCTATAAGACTAATGTTACGTGCATCTCGCTGTGGGTTGGCACAATGACACACTCGATCGGCACGAGATGGGCGTTTTATTTCTCCGACGCCATGATGAAATCTAGATTTCTAGGTAAATTATCAATTACGCGTGGGAGGACGTGACGTTGCTCGAATATCCATCGAGCAACTCATCTCATTCACCGCGCGTTGCATACGTTTTATTCTCGGGATTTCTTTTTTCCAATTTCGTTTCCTCATCCGCGGTGCTCGATCGTGAAGCAAGCTTCGCCCACATTCGAGCGAACGATGAAAAAACGAATTTAAAAATTACTCTTGCATTGTGTTTCGTTTTTTTATAATTTTTTTAACGGCGTATTAGCATCGAAAATGTTGAATGGAAATGTCGGGAATCTATACGACGGATATTTTTTTGCTTTTCAGAAGATGGTCGAAGGTTTTTTTTTTTTTTTTAATTTTTCGAAATAATATTTCTATGCTGAAAAATTACCACTTCAACCGGCGAGTCCTCGAGATCACGTCCAGAGATATCCCGGAAAGACCGCTTCAGAGGTATCGAACCTTCGAGGATGCAGTCGACGTAAACGTCGATTCGCGGCGACGTATGCTCTTGACGAACGTAGAAGATTATGTTTTTTATAGGCATGGAAACGTTCATCGAATCCACGACGAGATGCTCCATTCGTTTATCGTCACGTTCCACCGTTTCCATCATAACTGTCCAACGAATTTGCAAAATAATAAAGAAAAATCGTGTCATCAATGACATGAAAAAAAAAAGTGTATTTGTTCAATTTTAGTTTATTTTTGAAATATTTTCGTCGATAATGAAGCACGGGACTCACTTCGTTTTTCGTGGCGATCGAGAATGACGACGAATTTGATTTTTGATTTTGTGAATTGAGTCGCAACCAAAATTTCGGCGGAAATCGTTTTTTTCGGCCTAATGTGGGTAACGACAATTGCGAATTCATCGTCCGGCAAAGCTTCCTCGAGGCTGTCGGTCAGTGCTTGATGCGGAGCAGACAAAGATAGGACGTTATTATTCGAGATGCTGAAATGCGAAGAGTCATAAAGGACGTTTCTGAGGAACGGAAATTTTATGAAAGGCTCGTTTCGCCACGTTGCTTCGCAAACCATCCTGCTGGCGAGTACCTGCGGATGGCTCATGAATTATGAGAACCATTTGTTCTCGCGACTAGTACGTCGGGGCGTAGACACGAAAACGATTTATCGTCGAGGTAAAGCGGAATTAGAAGTTGAGAGACTACAGGAAGATGCTGTTAATAATTCTTCATTCAAGGAAGCGTTTTTTACTTCGTCGTAATTTTCTTTATATATTCTGATTTGTTTTGATAATTTGGTTCTTGCGTGTAAGAAGTTGCGGATAGTTGTGTTGTTGGCAGATCGCCGTTGCAGGATTACGAAAATGCTGGGAACATCCACTCTGAGGCTGAGAATAGTTGGGGAAGATGCGTTTATGCGTTTGCAAATGTCTTGGAATCGGTTAATTGATGATGCGAAATGCGCTGATGTCATCATGATTATTTCGGTCTAGCTGACTGATCGTTATTCTTCGATCGTGATTGATTAACATAATCGATGTACGACATTTTTACCAGAGCCTCAATTTTTATCGATTTTGTGCATTGAAAGAAATGTTACAACATTTTTTGGATCTTGTGAATAGAAGAAGGAAATATTTTTAGCGGATGTTTGAAACTTGAATGATGTCGCAATGTGTAGGTTTTGGGGTTGCTAGATTAGTATTATTATTTTGGGCAAGTGTGTCGAATTTAAGGCGCGTTAAGGCGTAAATTTTTAAACTGTCATTACTTTATTGATATTAATTCGATTATCAACGCTTTAATAACGTTGACAGGCGTCCGGTTGACATTAATTAGAGATTTTGGGGTCGGAAATGACGAGTGAATTTTTTTAATTTACGTTTGGGCGCGGCGGGTCGGGGGGGATTGATTTTAAGAGGCCAAACGCTTCATTGAGAGCGACACAATTTTTAGTTCATTTACAGAGATATCACGAAAGTTGAGACCTGCTAATTAATTAATTTATTGTAGCTCTTGACACGACGAATCGATAGCAAATTTTCTCCGATAATGCGGGAACAACTGGTCAAGGTTGCGGTGAAGTACCGAAACATGATCTTTCTTGGCCAATTCAAGCCTATAATAAACCGCACAAGGTGTAATAATAAGGTTTTACTCGAAACTCGGCCTCGGGGCTGCAAATTGATTAAATTGGAAAGATTCTTAAGAAGTTGTTATAATCAGCTATCGACTGGAGCTGCAAAAATTGTAGCAAATCAAATTAATTTATTGTTCAATTATTTAGTGTCAATTAAATTTTTAGCGTTAACTAACGATTTTGTTCGTTGAGATTTTGAATAAATAATCTTTAGATTTTGTTTGCAATTAAGAATGTTCATTAATTGATATCGGTTATGGGCTAACATTTCTTCATCTTTATTTTTCTGAAAACACTGCTTGTGGTTGGAAAATTCAATTCCGTCATGAATGCGGATATTTTGTGTATTTAATTTTTTTTTATTCTGAATGTAACAATGGCAAATGACATGGGTTTAGTGACCCTGCTGGAATAGCACTGGTTTGCCTCTAGTACCGGGTTTCTTGTTACGTCCGTGACACCAGCTGAACTGGTTTCAGCATCAAGTGCTATGCGACGTGCTTTTTGTAAATCTATCTGTTGTCTTTGTGTCTGTTGAGTTCGTACGTGAAGCTGTGTTGCTGGTCAATAATTACGAAACCCGTAGCAGCGAACGTAGACGAGAGCAGCGAGTGATCGAACGTAACGAGAAATGTAATGAAGTTGATGAATACGTGCACGTTCGTCAATATTAATTTGTTTCGACATATCGGTACTCCTGGATTCCGCAATATGAAATTCCCATGCATTTCGCTTTTTCTTTAATCTCACATTGTGTCACTGTTATTTGTATCTATAATTGATAAATAAAATCATAAAATAATTAATGTATAAAATGAAAATAATTAATAAGTAAAATCAATCGATATTTGTATATATATTTTTTTAAGATTATATTTATTGCGGAAAAATGAAAATTAATGCTTAATATTTCAGCATCGATGATAGTTTTCACGAAAGTTTTTTGATTCATGTTCATGTCAATTTTTTATCGCGCGAGATGAATGGACATTTTCTTTTCTGATACGGTAAAATTTTTTTTTACTGATAAGAGGATGATTATTTAGAATTTTCGTTAGAGCGATGATTGTTACGAAAGAATATCATGAGATTTAAATCGTTTTCGAAATGGGGACGACAGTTTTGAAGAAGGCGGGGTGCGCGTCTTCATTCATTGCGTTCCCGTATGATACGTTATCCGCCGACATGACCCGTGGATAACGTGCTATCACAGCTATTCGGTCGTGGATAAGAATGAAAAGCTACATTGGTGGACCGAATGTATACGTCACGCCCACGCAACATGTGATTATCGACGTTAACGGGCAGAAGTTTTTTTTATTATGAATATATTTTTACGACATTCCGATTAGACATTAAAAATGTTACAACACGGTTTATTCCGGGGGTTTCGACATTTGTAATTATTCCGACCACGTGTCTGTATTGAATGTTGAACGTTGAGAAGAATTTCCTCAGAAATGTACTTGTAATTTTTATTTTAGAAATAACCGTGTAAAATAAAACCTATATTTGGGGATATTGAATTATCGATCGATCGAATTTTTAGTCAAACATAAAAAATGTAAGCCTTTTAACTTTGCACTCGAATTTTTTGTCAGACATTGCGCTATTCGAAATTGTTTATTCGACTCAGGATGACGCACATGTGCATCCCAAATCAATCCCAAGCCAATCAATCACCTTTCAGAAATAAAATAATAACAATAATAATTTTCCTCAAATTACGGACACAATATTCAACCAAAGGACCGGAAAAATGTCCTACAACGAAAATGGAATCTATTAAATTTTTCCACCAAGCCGCATTTGTCTTAGTTCATTGACGAATCGTCAATAAACAATAATTTCCCGAATAAAAAAATTCAAGCTAGCAGAAATCGTACCTTCGTCGAGGGTAAGAGAGAGAGTGGTAAACGTGGCAAACGCTGCGAGAAACGCGAGCGTCGTTACGCCCTTAAAGCTAATCATCGCGTTGCTTCGAAAACCGATTTGCAATCGGCCCGTGACACAGCTTCGATGATCGTTTATCACCCTCCAATGTACGATGAAAATTAACGCGCGCGCGGGCGCAACGGACGCGAAAATTCGTCTCCGACGATTCGTCGAGTAAGATTATCCGTACTAGGCACTCTCGATTGACAACCGGCAAAGGGTGACGGACTCGTCTCGCGCACGATGACGATCGGCGTCCACACTGGACCGCGGAAACGCACTCGCAGCAGTTTTATACGGCGCCCACGGACTTCTACTTTTTTTAAACTATACGTTCACGCACGAGAGACTTGCCGTATGGACTCGACGAAGCATCACGCATCACATATACCGTAATGGAAGAGAAGACCAAATACGATTTGGACACGAGGGGATTCGACGATATATCTTCTCCTGACGTTGCCGAACATCCGAGTGAAATAGTAATAATAATGAAAATAATAATAATAATAATAATAATAAAAGATTAATCTTATATTCAAATGAAAAAAAGAACGAGAAATGAATTTATCAGGCGAATATATTGTAATAAATTCGGTAAGAATTCGAGTAAATTGAAAACATGAAATAGTTGTGATAAATCGTAGTAAAACATAAATCGAAGGCTTTCCATAGAGAGGCAACATTGACCGGCTACTTTGGAATTTAAACCTTTTTTGAGGTTTTTTTTGGTATTGAATATTTATTGGTCTGAATTTATTTGGTGGGCGAGGGTATGCACTTTATTTTTTCAGGATTTGTTCACGGATGAATGGAATTTTTTTCATTTTTCTTGTTATCTAGTAGAAAGACCAGACAGATAGCAACGATTAGGTTGGAGACATGGCTCTCATCGGACCTTGAATCTAAACGCACGGACTATAACAGTATTCCTGTACCGGTTAGAAAGATCACGTGGGAAGCAGTTCCACCTACGGAACATCCGCTCACAACACAATCGCTACGATCGCGCTTCAATCGTTTCCGAACTTTGCTCAGGACCTTATCATATATTCGTCGAGTGACGTTGAAAAATCCTTCGTTCTTTTTTCTTGTGTCATTGGGGAATAAAAAAAATGGTTTTCCACAGAATCCACGACTTGAAATAAGCTTCGACTTCGAACAATGGAAATCATGAATTGTTTGAAGTCTTTGGAAAATTGTATTAACCTAAGAGTGAAAAAAAGAACTTACCGAATTTGCCCAACCGCTGAAAACGCGACGCAACCGCACATCCTTCCACCTTTCATCGGTCACAGTTCTCGCCAGTCCCTTCGAACGCTCGTCCCCGGCTTCACATCCTTATCCAACATTCAAGCTTCATTAATCAATTTTTCCTTGATACTTCCAGTCCATCTCGCGCACTCGACATACCGAAAAAAAAAAAAAAAATTCAACTCCAACGTTCGGATCGCCGAACCCAAAAATCTATCGCTAGCACCTATTATTCACAATTATTCTAAACACTTTTGAGCTTTATGCCGACGATTCAACGAGGTCTACATGTCAAACGGAACAAATGAAACGAAAACGAAAAACACTTCCTTTGACTTCGATATTTGTCGAACTGGCGAAAATTCATGACATTTACGCCATTCCTTACGTCGCCGTATCCAATGTCTTTTTTTTTTATCACGTGTAATCTCGTCAACGTGCGGAAACTCTCGTACGAGATCTCGCTGGAGAGATGAAGAATCTGAGATTTATTAATGAGCCAGCTGATGGTTAGACGAGAACTCTCACCCTCATCGCTGATCTCGTTTTCGTATCTTACTATATTGCTCTCGAATTTCGCAGTACCAGCTTCATCATTTTCCGTAAGCGTGGATCGAGGTTTGTCCCCGTTCAGCTTCACTCATACCTCGTTTGCGTCGTATCGTATAATAACTGTAAAGAGACATTTTTAATCAATCTAACGAATTCATAATAATAATAATAATAATAATAATAATAATAATATTAAATCTATAAATTATTTTAATAGTTCTATGTTTTCACTTTTAAGTAAGATACTCCCGACTCAAGTATATTTATTGCATCGAACTTACTCTGTTTTTCCTTGTCATCTTGAGCAATGCGTTCGGTTATATTGAACGTGGTTATAGCTGTTTCCGTCGCGCTTTGCATAGAACGACCCGTCTGCCGTCTGCAATCGAATTCGTCTCGCGAACGTCGCCACGAAACCCGACAAACCACGTCCTTTGCCGTACCTTTTTTCTTCTTCGCCAACGATGCGGCTTTCTCCGATGTACTCATTTTCTGCACCGAGGATTCACCGAGGATCAACAGAAGATGTTGATAAAATGTCAATGACAACCGTCGATGTTTGACTTGTTGGAAATTTAATTCGTTCTTTATATTTTGGATCGAGTTATTTCGATGTGACCCACCTGAGTATTGCGACGAATGTTGAAAGCACCGTAGACTATGGGATTCATGCAGGAATTTGTACAAGCGAAGAGAAACAGCGCTTTCTGGATACGCTGGTCGACCTTCGTCGCGCTGTCTCGATCGATCCAATACCTTCAGACAGTTTGTTGAATTATGTGACAAAAGGCTTTAACGGCTCCATGCTATCGTGACAATTCCAGCTGCTCCCGATTTATCAACTACTTATGCTAATCCATTTTTCATGACAGTGGAAAACCTCCACGAAAAAATATAGTAATAATAATAGTAATATATTAATAATAATAATAATAATAATAATAATAATAATAATAATAATAATAATAATAATAATAATAATAATAATAATAATAATAATAATAATAATAATAATAATAATAATAATAATAATAATAATAATAATAATAATAATAATAATAATAATAATAATAATAATAATAATAATAATAATAATAATAATAATAATAATAATAATAATAATAATAATAATAATAATAATAATAATAATAATAATAATAATAATAATAATAATAATAATAATAATAATAATAATAATAATAATAATAATAATAATAATAATAATAACAACAACAATATAGAGCTCAATATGATACGCAGTAATCGAAAAGATCGGCGGAGCTAGAAAAATGTATAGCGGACCGAAGAGAAAAAACTTCTTCCATCCAATATCATTCGAACCAATCCCAAAGTAAGCGTCTTTTCCCGATACCACTAGGAATATTGTTTTTCTACTTTTTTCGTTTCACCCTTGTTGGTTGAGACGAAAAATATCTTTTTTTTTCGGTTGATGTATGGCTCGTTGATTGGCGGCCGTGATCGAAACCCCCCCTTTTGGCTTACCACGAACTCATTATGTAGTACGGAGTCCAGCAGACGAAGAAAACCACGACGATGATTATCGTCATCTTGAGGGTTCGTATTTTGGCTCGACCGAGAAATCCAAGGGACGAGCGACGAATGCTGTCTGTACATTGAAACACATCGAGCTTATTTATATGAATGCATTCCATATTCAGCATTGGATCGTCGTAGATTCGCTTGGGGGCATTGAGACGTCATCGCCCGAACTTTGACTTACCGCTGACCGATACTCTGGAACGTCTGTATATTTCCAACAGGATGCTGGAATACGTGTATATGATTACTGTCAGAGGCAGACAATACATCATCACCATACCGAACAAGAAATAAATGAGCCCGTGATGGCCCTTGTCGGGAAATGCGTTGAAGGTGATGCATTGCTCGTACCACGTGAAGTCGGGGTGCACCTCCACGTGGAAAACCACCACCTGGGTAACACAGTCGATGTTTTCGGTGTTATTAGTGCATAACGAAGGCAGCTCCGAGAACAGACGTTCCGAGGTGCATTTGTTTGAGTGCTTGTTGTGTATATTGTCGTAATATATTTGTACGTATGAGGCATTCCACCGGAACTCAGACAACTTCGAACGGTAGACTCAACATTCTTAGACCGCGATTTTTCACATTCACACAGAATTGATGTGGAAAATACAGAAACTCGTGTGGTGGGTTTTTCGATTTTGAGCGTTCGCCATTAAGATGCAGGCAAATGAAGATGTTGAACTATCAATGATTTCACTTTTTCAAACCGATATATCTCTGCAACGATTATCGATGCATTCCAAGAAGACGGGTGTTTTCTCTTAGTTTTTGTTTAGGTTATTGAATTACGAGCCTTGTCCGGTCGATGTAATGCCGTATCGGAACATTGCCGAGTCAGTTTCATGGACTGTCGGTACCGTGAAACATTGAAATATCGGCGATCGAAACGTTGTATGGAGACGGAATCTCACATCGATAGAACTTTGATCCCCCCACCCTTCGATCCGCGTCACGCAAAGAGCCCTTCAGTCGAAATTTGAGATGCACCCACTTAACAACGACTCCTCGTCGTACGATCGATCGAATCTGTTGATTCGTTCGAATCGGCATGCAAGTAGCCGATGAATAGTAATAGATCATATGAAAAGCGGAAAAAACTTACTTGAGGAGCGGAACAAAGCACGGCAGCCGACCAAGCCCCGATCAGCATTACCTTGCCCCGTCGATCAACGTCCATCAGATTCAGAGGACGCAGTACAGCGTAATATCTCGATTGAATCAAAAATCATTCAACGTTTGGAAAACAGCGACACGAAAAAATGCTCATTTGTTTGTATTTAAATTAATATTGTCGACTTTCGAATCTGATTCTTACCTATCCACGCTTATGCAAACAAGGATGAACGAGGACAGATATATTCCGAATATCCGAAAGAAAGCCATTATACGACACATAGCGTCGCCAGCCCTCCACGATACCGTTGCGGCCCATCCTATTTCCAGTGGCATCATTAGCAGAGCTACCTGTCGAATTTTTTTAACGTTCATCTATCGAGCGACGGATTTAATAGCGATTTTTAAGGCGCAAACCTTTTTTTCCGTGGCATGGCAGCAAGAGAAGGCACTATATATCGTCGTACTCCAAGTGCGTTGTACCGGGTGTCCCATTTCAATCTATAACGCATGATTTATCTCGAAAACTACTACTCTGATCAGGAACCACATTTGTCGACGTTTTCCTAAATGAAGATCTCCCAGTTAAATAAGCGATTTATTTTGCAGAAAATCAAAATAACGGACGGCGGTCACAATTTCCTCGAAGAAGCGGTGACCTGCTATCGGGTTATTTCTCTGAGAAATTACCGGAAAATTATGGACTTTAGCAAAAAAGATTTCCTACAAAACTTGTTAGTTTTGACGTAACAACATTTTTGGTTCCATTTTGAAAAAAAAAACATGTCAGCCATCTTAACACCGTCATTTTGAATGTTGGACTAAAACTAAATTTTCTTATGTACGTCCCCCTTCGAACCCTTCAAGTTTTATTATGATCAATACTTGATCGGATCAGTATTTTTCGAGATAAATCGGAGTAAGATCGAAATGGGACACCTGGTATAATTCCCGACCTTACCCAGTCAAATCAGCGATAAAAAAATATGTTACATATTTTGCTCACCAACAAATCCGCAATCGCAAGATGAGTGAGCATCGTGTTGATCCGCGATCTGGTGCAGCTTCGCTTCTTACGTATGAGAACCAAAACAGTCGTGTTACCGGCGGTTGATATGACCATGAGAACGCTGTACGTTACGATACTGATCAAGTGGCCCTCGTTGAACCTCATATCGATCGGAAGTTCCATTTGATCGGTCACATTCACCCCCGTACTCTCGACATTCGCCGTGTCGTTCGACATCTCACCGAAATTATTCATTCTACAATCACCAAAAATCAATTCACGAAAAATTAACAACTCAAAGACCACATTTAAAATATATTCTAAAACAAAAACGAAGTTTTATTGATATTCCTCTGCAATCAATATTTTTCATTGGAAAAAAATGTCAGTGTCGTAAAAGTTTTGTCGCAATGCGCGTTGAAAAGAAGAAAAATTGTCGAATTTTTGTTTTCACGTCAACAAAGTTATTTCGGCGATGATAAGCACGACGAGAATGTGTATTGCGTTTATCAAAAAATGTTCGCATTCATTTTTAATAACATTTGAGTAACATTGTTTGTTCTTTCGAACCGCGGACTTTTTTTTCGCGACGCAATCCTATTATCCGGGACGGAGCATCGAAGTTCCGAATATTCAATCTTCCGACGGGTCAATGAAACGAATTAAAATGCTTCGAAAATTAATGTACCAAATTCGCATGGCTCCCATAATTACAATGTCAATGAAAGATCGAAATTTCGAAAACGTAGATATCGGCAAGTATAGTAGCGTAACTCGTTCGACAACGTTTTCGGGATTCAAATCTTTCGGAACATTGTCCTTCGGAGCTATGTAAATTCGATACTTTTGTTATCGGAACATATAAATTCGATTCATCAAATTTTTCCGGAACATCGAATATTCGGAATTTCGATCAGCATCCGGAGTTCGAACGCATAAAACAATCCATTCCTTGACACTTCCAGAATATTTTTCGATACGTTACTTCAATGCTCGTGCAAACAGCTGCCGGACGTTATCGCGACGCGAAGGTTCGACGCGGAAAACGGTATAACGAATACGCGTAGACGGGATTCGCACGAGATTTTCCGCTAAACGAATCGACAAAAGTGAATCAAACGGACAAACAGTGAAATTGAATGTCGATACGCGACTGCCATTTCGAGAATAAATATTTACACGATCCAACGGGTTTATTTAAGGACCCCCCCGAGGCCCATATGCGTGGTGCGCGTAACAGATTGTGTCGGACGCACTCTTGCTCATCTCTGGTCTTTCGAAAATCCCGAAATATCGTTTCGAATAAAACGGGGCCCTTGATTAATCGCCTCGGCGTTCCGCCACGTGAGCGATCGATCGCCGCATTGTAATTTTTCGTTCAAACATATTTACTTCGAAATTCTTCGGTTCGTATAATTCTGTTCGTGAAATGATATGGAATGTTTATTCAAAACGTTGACGAGGATTAATTATTTGACATATCAAAGGCCGACAAATCGGAAGACACCTCAAGATCTTGATAATTTTTTCGCATCTCTTCATCCGATTATAGTTGCCACGAGCACGTAATTAAATCTTCTGAATTATTTTGTTTTCATCGTCTGCAATTTTTTTTTATTGAATACTTTTTTCTCAATGCATTATTATGGTGAATTTTTTTATGTTTTCGTCTTTTTTTTTATCTTTGAGGATCAGCGACGTGATTAATATGAGAATACGCCGACTGAGAGGGCTGCAGCCACTATTTTCTTTTTTTTATATATTTGATTAAAGCACAAAAATGTATCTGCCACATGTTGGCGAATGTCAGATACAATTTTGTATATAATTAATTAATTATTTTCAGAGCAATACGAAGATTAATTCGTACTTAAATATTACTCGGTTGATCTATCAATCGGGCATGACTTCAATTGAATGAATCTTTGCGCTTGATTTGCCTGAGACTGATAAAACTTGAGACTGTGCCGTAATTCAATTAACAATCGGTCCGGTTGTAGTTATGAATTTTCGGTCGCACGTGGTCGTCCCGTAATTTTATCTTTCGATGATTAAATCTCACTCACGAAAATCAACCATTGACACACACGCATTGACGGGGCCCAAAGGTTTGATTCGTCATGTCAATAATTTTAATGAAAATTCCAACTGCATTGAACTTTCAAATTTATTTTCAAATTACCATCAATATCGAACGAATTAGATTTTACTACAAATATATATTTTCAGTAAAAGCAAATACTCGAAAAACAAAAGTAATCGTTCAGCGTTCAAACTATTCACATTACGAATTCGAACAACACAATCGCACTGTCTCGAAAATTATCTTTTTATCCTCTTTCTTTTATTATCTTTTTTAATCCTCGTGAACAATTGGGTATTGCGATATTGCAAATTACGAATTTATCTGTCCAGTTATGATGAACCATTGAAAGTAAATAAAAAATATCGTCCAATAATAAAACAATGTCATTGATCTTTCGGAATATTGAATGTACTTGGGGGAAACTTATCAGCAGCAAGCCTTCGCGGATTGGGTTGCGCGTCGACACTGAATAGCTATTTCAACGTAAGCTCCTCGAGCTGTGAGCTTTCGTCGTCCGCGCAGGTCACCGGCAACCACTTTATCTCGCAGAGTCAAATCTACGATCGACGTACGTACATATTATCCGATCAAACTTTCATCGATTGTTTCAACAACCTCCACAACCATGCGAAGACACTTGCTCGCATCAGGATTCAGGTTCAGGACAAACCTTATCGACTCCAGTCGGACCTCTACAAACTAATCTCAGGGAAACGTGAACCCTCCCGCAACAACGAGAACGACAACGAATAAGATTTGAAACAATATTATGTAAAAACGATCGTTATTGATTAAAAAAAAAACAAAAGCACTTGGGACTTTCTTCGTTGTCATCTACGAATTATGCAAAAATTATAATTTTTCTACTTTCAATTCAATATAATAAAATAAAATATTATAAAGCTCTTTTTTCTGCCTTGAAACTTAGAAAGTAAAATCCCGCAGCTTCGCTCGAATCTGGACTAATGTTTTGTTTTGGACTCAGTGGGTTTATTTTTTCAACGTTCTCCGCGTGACTCACGTTATTCGTTTAATAATATTTCTCCACGGTTGAATTAAATACGGCTAATTAAACCATCATTCGAGCGGTTCAAATCGCGTTCAATGGAAATCCGACGCACTACGAGGAGGTAACTTTTTCCAATGTTCGCATTGGTTTTATGCCAATCTGTTGCTCCTGTCGTGGCGCGACGAAACATTTATTCCGTTATCGAATTCGCTTCGACTATAACCGGCATCATCGAGCCATGAGAATAATCACGAGCGTTGGGGATGGTCTCGAAGCAAATAATTTGATTTTGCGCGACCTTTGGTCGTCGGAGTTTGAAGCAGATAATGGCGGAGCGGTGAACTTGTTCGTGACAATCATTATCGCACCGTCTGGCTCGTCAAGTAGAAAAATACCGGCAATAGTTATTGGTTATGAGGCAAGAAACAATTTCGCGTCTCTGCGATTTTTCGTTTTTTTTTGTTTTCTTTTTACTTCATATTATACTAAGAATTATAATGGTGCGAGGAATCCTGAAGATTTTACGGCGAAACCGGATGTTCGTTAATTATATATCGAACTAAACGAGACAGTGGGAAGAAGGGGACATAATGAATTACTTATGACCGCTCTGTAAATTTCAAAGAGAATTAGAATGTACTAAATTGTCGGTAATGCACGAGAAATTTTTTCCGTTAGATTTGTTTGCTTACATGTTGCTAGAGAAATGGAATATGTACAAATAGAAAAACAATTATTGTTTCCATCAAAATATTCGAAGCTTTAGCATTATTTTTTTAAACCCGACATTAAGAAGTTTTCCGAAGTCTTGGGTTTGATAAATCAAACGCATCGAGTTTCTTACTTGTCAGATGGAAAGTTTGTTAAGCTGCAACGTATCCACGCTGCATGAACGATTTCGCTATTGACTAGCGACTCGGGGAATTAATCAGCGACCAGAGGGTAAAGAGGCCAGCCGGATCAACGTTCGGTGGACCAAAAGTCCATGTAAAAGTGTTCTTACGATTGGCAAATACGCATATAATTGATCGCATTCCCGTATTTTCGAGATCAATAATATTTTAACCATTTTATTTCATTGTTTAATTATTATCATTCTTATTATTTAGTCCATCGCATATTTTTTTGAATGTTTTATAAGCTGAAGAACAATAGATGCTGGATGGACAACCGTGCTAGCGAGACGTTCGTACAAAATCCTCGGCCCACTTATGACACGTCTGGAAGAAATTACTCGTACTATTCGCTTTGTGTCGCACAGGGGTTCCAATAAGCTCAATGAATATCCATCACGAATGATCTCTCGATCGGAGACTATACTCGGAAAGGACTAAAGTCTTATTTATAGGCCGAGATATTTCTCAATTATTACAAAAAAAAGTTATCTAATTAATTGCAAAAAAGCTATTCCCCAGTAATAAAGTATACGCGAAAAATTGATTTCAAAAAGTTGATTCGCGCAATTTTTAACAACAAAAATATCTTGATAACAGATCTGTTTATAAGATGCTCCATCCAAGCCTGCCCATTCTACTTACACGTATTCCCGACTGATGTTTACGACATTTTTATGCATTTGCGTATCAATGTATTTCCAAACATATTCGCGTCTTCCACAAATTCTAATGTGAACACAACACTTTTCGCAATTTCGATGTAAAAAAAAAAACACAAAAACACACGATTTATCTTCGAAAAATCTGAACCACTCCAGAGACGTCCGAAACAAGTCACGAGTGAAGGATCTACGTCTTATACAGTTCGTTCCGCGAAAACCCAATTGAAACCGCGGGTTTCAAAAATATCCAAGTAAAACCGAACAATCGTCGACGAATTTCAATCGCAATTTCATTGATTCTCCTCACTAACGGATTCGAAGCAGTCTCAGCCGAAAGGAAACATTACATTACACGGTGACAAACAACGCGTAGAATCTCGGAAAAGTGACACCACGTGATAACGTTCGAAACAACAAAAAAAAAAGCAATCCAACAAAAAAAAACAAAGTTCTTCCGTAATTTCGTTAATTGTCACAATTCATTGTTTTCTTGCAAAAAAAAATAAATAAAACACCTACAACGAAATGATACCGTTCGAATCCGTCGTCGCAACGTACGACGATCGATTGATGGATACCGTGCGCGAGTTTCGGTTCTTTATTGTACCGAGGGATCGTAATCCAACGAGGAGCACACGCGCGTCACGCGTCGCATCAACGGAAAATCGATTATATATCCATCACGACATTGAGATTTGTTTGCCCAGCCGCCCGAGATTCTTGCGATGTATTCGACCGGTTTGCACAGACTTGATACGAGTAAGACCACACTGCGACACACTTGCATCGCCGCGTGATCCGTATAATCGTCAACAAAACGTAAATTTAAATAAGTCTCGCCCTTGCACTCCGAAGCTCGACCTGAAGATGACGAATCGCGAAGCTCGGACACCGCGCCGGATCGGTTGAAAACCGTACAGCGTGCGGATTTACAACGATCGCTTCTCAGACGGTCCATTAAACGTCGGAGGAACACTTAGACATCGCGGGTCAAGTGTCAAACGGTCACTGATAGCCGCTGACAGTTCGACACTCGCCGTATTAATACTCGCAACCACGTGCTTCGTGTATGACATATTTTTGGTTGCCGAGAAATTTGCATTTATTGTCGGGAATATTAATTTTTGGTTTTTTTTATTTTTCGTTCATTTGAAATGTGGGATATCAGCGTCGAATATCGAGGACGTAGCGTACCAGTTTTTATGGGATTCGCGGCGAATGGGGTGACCGTTATCATTATCCGACGGTTATCCCACTGGGATTTGGAGGGAGAAAATAGAATTTCCATTTATATAGCAAGCTCGACGAAAGTGGAATTAAGCTCGAAGAATCGATAGGATTGAAGAATGGGAAAAATTGAGGAATATAAAATTATATGCAGTAGTTTTTTATCGACCAAAGAGAAATAAAATGTCAGACAACAATGTATGAGAATGGTTCTACTGATTAAGTAAATAAAATTCGGGAATGTGTGACATGCACTTAGAAAGTACGTACCTTAATTTATGTGAGATGTGTAAACCGTATATTTGTCTTCATGAATGATGATATTATAGCGAAGATTTTATTCTAACGTAAATATTCCATGCAGTCATGAAAACCACAGTTACATTTTCGAAATAAATCGACGCCGTGTCACCATTGTTTTTTTTTAACGTGCTGATTATCATAGTGTCAAGTTCATGACAGAGACGAAATTACTACCGTCACTCATACTTGCCCTGCATTATATGTTAAACTTGTTTTTACCATCTATTTCTAAGGTCAATCGTTTGACCGGATGAAACTCATTTCTGATTAAATTATTTCATTTGAAAAAATAAAAAAATAAGTCAATGTCAATGGTTTATTGATCTGACCATAGCACGGACACTTTTATTCAATCATCCGGTTTTGCATGTCGAGGCATATTCTTACAATCTTCCATTTTAAATAATTTCGTAGAAAAAAACCTTTTTTGAAATTCACTCAGCTACCTAATTACCTAAATTCGCCGAAAGCTGGTAGTTCGCATTTTCGAAGTTGAGAGTAACATAAAAAATTAATTTCATTGTACTAAAATGAAATTTTTATGCGTTATTTTATGGTTATTCCAGGTTTGTGAATGAGAATATGCAAATAACTGAATACACAGCGATAATGCGATTTCACGATGAAACGATAATTTATTCCATGGGGTTCGCGCATCGTGCGAGATAAAATGCATCGAGATGCAACGCTGTGCCATAAAGCGTAGGAACGGTCTAGCGGGTACAGCGCATACGGTATATTATAAGTATTGCACACGGGTTCGAAGTAAAGCGAGCCTTTAACTCGAGATGCGATGAAGAGGGCAGCAAAAATGTAAGTGAATGTTCACCGTACATATAAAGAGGAGCTGCGACGTGGATGCTGCAACACTCTGCGAGAAATCTCGGGACCGAGGTCGGTGAAATTGTGGAAACGTCTACGAGTTCGAAACCTCTCTATTATTATAATGGAAGTGTCGCAGGTAAATATTTATTGAAGCAATCAACCGCGAAATAAACAGATCCGAACAATGCCTATATTTTATGATGATATTTACGCGTGAAAATTTAATGATGGAAAAATAAAAAATTTTGAAAAAAATGTAGATATTTTAAGATTGAGAGGTTTATGACTGCTATGACAGCGAAATCCTTGCGTATTGGTTATCGAGTACGATATCAGGAAATCAGTGATATTCGAATTTAACCTTTGTTGTGCCCACCGCTGAGAAATTGCGTATCGTGCACATGGGGTGTGGCATACCCCAGCAAGTTCAAACGTCTGTTACTGGTACATTATTCGTGATTTTAACTTTAAAAAATTACTGGATATTCGTTGAAGCTTCTCGAATAAGGCCCGACAGGTGTTATTGACTTTTTCCAATGGTACTGAATTAAAAAAATTATTTTCAAGAGAAAATTTTACGATAAAATCGCGCTCGAACATGTGCTGGGGTATGTCGTACCCCTAGTGCACAACAAAGGCTAAGATTGTCGATCTTTGTTTATTTTAAGACTTTTTTTCATGTACCAACGCACGAGAGACGAAAAAAATGTTGGTTCAGGGGACGCTTATTAAAAAAAAATAATTTTTAGTTAACAAAAATCTTTTTGCAAAATACTCCATTACAGAATTTAAAGGACAAAAAAACGAAAAAAAAAAGGGTTTTTCGAATTTTCATAAACGGGGAAAAACCGATAAGCCAGACTGAATCTTGAGAAACCGAATCACAAATTAAAGAAGATTTTTGCATCATTCGAACGATCTAACGTACTATCGCACATTCGCCGAGAAATATTAACCCTTGGAGGCGTGAAAATGCCATTCAACGTACTCATTACCGGTTCTCGAGCCCCTAGCTCGCGCCAGTTCTGTATTCGTACAAAGATTCTTACAAGCATCACGGATTCTGTAAAGCTATTATCGTCGAATGCTCCGATCGCGAAGCTACACAGCCGCTCCTTAAATGTACAAACTCATTGCAAATATATTGCAATTATCGTTTTTTCTTTCCTTTTTTTATTCTTGCCAACTACGAAACGTTTGCAAAAGCCTCGCGGTGTGCTTCACCGCGTGATAACACAAGAAACAACCAGCTGCGGCCGCACATGAGCTCCCCGGCGAAGATCACTCAGTCGTGATCGATCAATTACACGTTTCGAAGTTTCTTCACCGCGCGTCTCAACTTTTGTCAAACTTTTTCGCAATTTTTCCGAATAGTTTATGTTATTTTTTCCTTCTCTCAGGCGGACGCGGCCATTTTTGTTTATTTGCATAAATAACATTTTCACATGAATTATCGAGATAAAAAATACATTCGACTTGTTAATTTGTAAGAATATTTTATTTTCACGGCTACATGTCTAATTGAACAAGGAAACTTGTTTGAAAATGTTTTATATATATATATTTTTTTAACATTTTAGATTTTTTTGCTGCTATGTCTGCTGAGTGTCAACGAAGCCCTTCACCAACCGTGAGCTTTTAATTGTGTATCAACGTTTAAGGCGGGATATGAGGAATTTTATTGAAGGGAGTGACATCATTGTCAATATTTTGCAGATACGAAACGACACCCCAAAAGACAGCTCAACACAGCCTCCCCTGTGCAGGGGTGGACTCTGCACAGGTCGACGGTTTCGAGCAGCCTATAGCTTGTGCATTAAAATTCGGAATCAAGGAGCATGATGATGTGGGTGATCAACGGCCGGCGGAACAACCTTTGTACGTGAAACTTTCGTCCTCGGCAACTTACGTGCCACTGCCAAGAACAGCGTCGTTGGTTTTCGTAGCACCGCCGATAATAAAGACGTCGGGATCGGTCATCGCGACATTAAAACCGCCCCTAAACGATGATGTCAATTATATGGTGAGTGTCATAAAAAAAATTGATTACCTAATGAATACAACTACCGTGAAAAAAAGAAAACCAAAGATCGTAAAACGTCGCTTGTACGTTTCGATTAATTGACTGCCTTTTTTTCTTTGATGGTGGAAATAATCGACACCGATTTGGCGATAAAAGCGACTAAATAAATTAATTCACGGTATTAGAAAAAGAGAAATCAATTGTCGCTCATTTTGGGAATTAAATTGAAAAAAAAAACGGTCAAATGTTCAATATTAGTATTTTACCGTTACATTCATACATGTTTGAAGCAACGTCTTGAGTTTTTCGAAGCATTTTATTCGAATTTTTACAAGATATGTGATGTTGCGCTGGTCATGTCGCGAAAATTCTTTATCGACGGGCGATGACATTGCGGCCTACCACGTCACCTGAAACGGAATTTTATTTTTTCAATCTATTCTTCACGAATGTGATTATCGTTCGGCCCTCTAACAAAAAATTGTAAAAAAATGTACAAAATGGCGGCGCTAAAAAAAAAAGATCTCTATAAAATTTTCACGATTAAATGTTCCCTTTTCGTGACTCGTAAAAATACTGATTATGAAGCAATCAAAAGAAATAGATTGTCGAACAATAGCCCGACACGTACTCTACATGCTCGCGAAATTGCAAGTCGATCGGTGCAGTAGTTTCTGAGGAAAATCCACGTTTGTTTTGAAAAATATCATTTTCGATAAAAACGCGTTTTACGTTTCTCTACCGGTCGACGGTAAACCTTCGTTAGCTCGGTTATTTTTACGAAAACCACTTCAAAACTTTTACGACACATTCTCAGAACCCCAAACTATAAAAAGACGAAGAAAAAAATGTTTTTTTTCACCAAACACATGAGAAGACTACCTTGAGAAATGGCAATGATTTTTCGTTTAAATAACGAGTAGCGAGTCACAATTGGCGGGGGTTGTATGCATTTGAATTAATTGCGATGATAATTTCAATTTCAGGGATACCCGAAGTATTCTTTCAATTACGGGGTTATCGACGGTTACACGGGCGATTCAAAATCAGCTTGGGAGGAACGAGACGGTGACAGCGTGAGAGGCGAATATTCGGTCGTCGAAGCTGACGGTCAGATTCGTACGGTGACTTACACAGCGGATGAACATCGCGGTTTCAACGCTGTTGTCACTCGAACTGGTCCACCGAAGCACGCGCCGATCGAAGCTGTACTCAAAACCTTCGTTCCTTCTTTCATTTACAAAACCAGAAGACATCGGTTAAGGCATTAAAACAATTTTATCATCATTATCATCATTCGATTAAATAGCATTTGATCGAAGCTCCGACTAAAAGTATTAAGACTCTTTACCTTTGTACAGTTTCTTACAATTTGTCCCAAAAGTTCGAAGATGGGAGAGAAAATAAAAATGAAAACTATACATTGTGAAGATAAACTAATTTTTTTTTTTAAATTAAAGAGCTAATTAAATTATTATTAATTATATATAATTATATAAGTATATATATATTATATTTTATATATTCTATAAATCATATTATATATAATATAATTGTATATATATTATTATATATTATATATTATTAGTTTATTTGTTTAATTATTATTTTATTTTTTTTGTTATTATTTTTATTTTTTTAAAGAGCTAATGAGCGTGAAATAAAACGTGACGACGAGTCGTTGAATAATTTATTTTATTCTAAGAAACATTTCGAATATGATAACAGCTTGAAATTAATTTTACGTCAATGACATTTTAATACGCGATGAAACGCGTTTTTTTTTCTTGGTTTTTTTTTTGTGTTTCAATTTTATACAAAGTTGCATTTTATAAATCGTATCTTACCGAGATTCGTGCATGAACGCACTTCCATGTTACAAACTGAATCGTCGAACGAACATTTTTTCGGTGGGATCCGGTGTTGACGTAACGCTGCGCTGTTTCAATCGTTTCATCCTTTCCGCAAATTGCGTGGATACCATTCCCATTTTTTTAATCATACAGTATGAGCGTGTGAACGATTGTTAATTCATGAAATGATGTAATTATGTGTTAATTCTTATATCTACATTTGCGGAAGGACTTTCGTAGGAATAGGATTTTTATTTTATTTTCCGGTCTTTCTTTTTTTCAACGATAAGTAAGAAAACGAAAATTCTCGAGAATATTTAATACAAAAACTCATGAAAATAAATGCTTACGATAATTTAAAAAAGAAATAAGATTTGTACCCTATACAATGAAGAGAAAAAAAAACAAAAAACAAAACCACTAGGATTCGACTAACGCACAAAGTGTCAACATGTCAATTACAAGAACAACGTGAAAAACTCGAAATCACCTTTGATATTTTGCATAAATCGTAAACAACGCGGTTTCTTTTAATTTCTTCGTGAATATCGTTAATAATACTTCAATTTTTCAAAAGATAATTTCCGGAGCCGTTCGTCGATGAATCAACCTTTTTAAATGAGCGTTATAAAATATGTTGTGACAAACGAAAAATGATGGTTTATTAATCGATAATACGATCGTTGAATCTTAATACTAACGTTCGAGCGGTCAATCCGTGTGATGAAAAAATCTTTTCGATCGAAATTTTGTACATAATTAAAAAAAAAAAATTCGTTCCCGCAAAAGAATCGCCGAAGGAAGAAACGGATGGTTGATCGATTTAATTTATTATTTATTTCTACCTGTTTCTCGATCTTTTGTTGCTACTGTTTTTTTTAGCGCTCGTCGACGAACGATTTTTATTTGATTCTTTGCTATTCGTGTGACCGTCCTTGGCCGGGGTAACAACGTGTTCCAAATTACCATTGGACATTGGACCGTTCGTGAATTGTGGATTAACGTCGGAATTATTAATCGTACCGTTGTTCTGCGTGTAACCGGTTTGAATCGAGGTATGATTCTTGCCGGTGGATTCTTTACTATTACCCGATGATATTACGTTCGAATTGTTGAAGTTGCAATTGTCCTCGCTGCCGCTGTTTCCAAGTTGCGACTCCGACTCGCTGTATCGCTCAACTAGAATCAGGGATTACCCCCCCACCGATTATCAGCACAATTTGTCGTTGAATGAACGAATGGTTCGAATTGATTCTTTCATTTTGAGATAATATTATGTATTTGTTACGGGTAAACTTAGGTTTCACCGGTTAAACCGCTTTGTATTCGCTTTCGCTTGGGTAAAGTCCAAAATCCCAAGTCCAAAGTCCGAGTCCGAGGCCATTAATGTTTGACAAATATATTTTATTTGAATAAAACATATTTTACAAATAACAGTGAGAACACTGTATCCTGCTTGAGTAAAGGATACTACAATTTATTTGTTTAAACAAGACAAAAAAAAAGATTTTTAATAGCTTTACATTTACATTTATTCAGGTTATTATTATTTAGGTTATCTAGGTTATTTGGGCGAAGCCCGAAACGTGTAAAATTTCAAATATATTTCGAACTTTACCCAAGTGAAAGCGGATAGAACGCGGTTTACTCGTTTATCGGACTTTACCCGTAACATATGTACCGACTACTCGAGACGGAGTTGGGATTTTATTGTTCGAAGCAATATTTTTTTAAAAATAGGAATCATTATTATTGGAATTTTTCATTCGTGATTTAATTTATTTTAATCACCTGACAGTACTGATGGGAATTGAAAAGATCCCTGCAATTGAAAAAACTTCGAGAAACCAAGTTATGAGCATAAACATTCGATTCTTAATGGGACGGATTGCGGTCACTCAAAAACATTGAGATCTCGTTGCACGCGATAGCGATGGCTAAGATCTATACGTGCCAGCGCAAAAACCGAAAGGTCATTCCCACAAAATGAATTTTCATTTTGCCAGTCCGGTTTCTTCGTAACGACTTGTATTTTGGCTTTCCAGTAGATTCATAAATAAATAGAGTAATTGAAACTTGCAAGAAATAGATAAACAGTAATGGAAAAAAGGCATCGAAGAGTATACAAACAAATACAACAATCTGCAAAGATTCTACCTTGACAACAATTGAGTTTTCTAGCATTTCAAACAAATAATACCATCTATTCCGCTACAGACGACGAAAGAGTCATCACTAAAGAAAACTACCACCAAGTTTCAGACGGTTAACTACTAAGGAATTCCTATACATCAATCGTGAGACGCGCATAATTCATTCAATTAAAGTGCGAACGTTTGAATTCGCTGTCGATACCAAATTTTTGCCACAATTTGTTTTTCAAAATGTTTCCACCACTTCTTCATTGTATTTCAAATTTCGCGACATTTTCGTTACTGTTTTAATCTAACTTTGGGATCAAAAATTGTTTGCGGCGCAAATGTTTATACTTTGAAATTATATGCGTCGTCCTGGCGATATGTGTGTTCGATAATGGAAAATGTACAGCTTATGCCCAAAAATCGTCGCATTGCATATGTTCTCCCTCGAACATCACGCAAATAGCTTTTGTTTGTACAAGCAGCCAGAATAAACCAACTACGAATGCACAAGAAAAAAAAAAACGAAAACAAAAAAAGAAAAAACCAAAAAGGGTGCCAAGGTAAACAGTGCATAAAACAACAATAAATGTATTGTCGAAAAAAATTCATAATAGAAGATATACAAAAGAATAAGATACAACTTAATATTCAAAAATATCATTGCTAAAATACACAACCGTTAATATCCATTCATGTCCTTACTTTTTTCTTGTGTACTTTCCACAAGGCCGCTCACAGCCTATAAAACACAAATGCGTAAAGCGCGGTTACAATCTGTTCGATTACGTTCCGTTGTAATTTACTTCGCAATGCCGCAAATTCGTCAACTCACGGCCATCGACGTGATAGAAGATTTCGAAAAGAGTCGCTCGGCTTCTTTGAATTTTCTATTTCTCTTATCCGCTTTGCTATTGGTATTTTTATTGCTCGCTAAGTATCTGTCCCATCCGCGTATTATATTTCCGTAGAGTTGCGTATCTTCCAAGTAGCTTCCTTCGAAAGCATATATTTGTCGTTCCAATCCGGCCAGCGTATCCTGAAACATGTCGAAGCAATGAAGTTTCCGGAAGCAATTATTTTTGTTGCAGAAAGATCGTTTCATTGTTGTTTTTTTTTCGCGCCAAATCTGCGAAATCGCGAATAATTGTGGATGCAATTTGGGTTAAGCGACATAACCTATAAGATCAACAATGGTTAAGTCGTGTTTACGAGTTTGTTTCAAACGTAAGAGGCGTCGAGCGATTGTTTTTTCCCATCGAATCGTTGCGTTTCGGCAGTAGAATCATTAATTTAGCTGGGAAATCCATTGACAGTTGCGTTTCTCATCGTCGAGGCTCGAGATTCTTGTTATTGACAAATTTTTTGGCATTTGGTTACTCACGGCGATTTCTGCCTTGCGCTTGACGAGTTCCGCCAGTTCGGCTCTTAAATCTACCGATGATTTTGTGGACATTGTTTAAAACTTTTCCTTCCAGTATCGTAATAAATATTCGCTCTGTTTTTTTTTTCCGTTCAACAGTACATTGGAGCAAGAAAAGTAAATTAAAGTTCCTAGAAATCCGTCCGAATGAAACTGTCTGCCGAATTTCCGGTTGTATCTCTGAGATGCGTTTCCGGTGTTTCGTTCGAATCGTTCGGCGATCATTCGACGCAACGAAGAAAGAATTATGTACATGGAATAGCAGGTCCCATGATAAGATTAGACATGGGAAATGTAGTGCCAATTCCTGCCTGTAGCTGGCACAGCGCCGTTCCGGTATGACGGACACAAACGAATTTTACCTACGTAAAGTTAGCCGATCGATTCAACCGATTTGATTTCCGAAAATTGCGAATAATTGTCGATAAATTGACGGAATTAGTCGGATCAGAACCAGAATTTGTCGGACCGTCGTTGACTTGTAAGTTAATAAACAAATTTCACCGTGGTTAGCCGAAATTTGTTAAATATCAACCGAATTCAATCGTTTGAGGCTCAATCGATAAGTAAATTCATTGTATAAATTGTTATCATGAATCTCGGTCGAGATTGTAGATTTACAACCGCCCCGAGCATAAATGACCGCTCGCTGGAGGAAATTTTCCCGCCACTGGTGACTCGTTCTCAATAAGCTGGAAGCAAGGCTCCTCTCTCGTCGGGCTGTGGATGCGTGTTTGTTTCATCAAATTCTTGCACTGACCTGCCCTAAAGATCAGTGCGATAAACGTTATCGCAGGCACGCTCGGGAAATGTTCTATGACTTTCGCACACATCGAAACATCTAACTTTAAAGTGATTTGTTACACTTACGGCTCTTATTGCTCTTTCTGCCGTAATCGCTAATAGCCCTTACGCACTCATTGCCCATCGTCATTGCACTTGCACTCATTGTAGCCCATCGTCTCGGAATTATTTTATTATCCGAATTCTTCCCAATTCATTATTAAAATGTTTGTAGTTTAAAACTCACGCTGTGATTTTCCGTCACGTCACCTAATCCGAGATGAGAAGACGTCTCTCATGTGATCACGAAAAATCTCGAGCGTTTTTCGTCGCACCCATGCTTTTTTTTCCCCAAATCGTAAATACGTTATTTCATGATGCATCGAGAGGTTAATAAACGAAATAGAAGAATATTTTTAAAAAAATATTAATGATTTTTATTACAAATTAATCTGGTTTGGAAATTTGATCCCACATGATAATTTTACTTCCGTTACTGGCTAAGATACAATTTTTCTGAGGATGAACGCTGATGGAAACGGTTGGAAATTTTGATATCCCATCGCCGATTAATTTAGCGACGACTTCCTGAGTCGCCAAATCCCACATCCAGAGTTTACCATCGCCGGATCCCGAAATAATTTGCGTATCCTGACAATCGACGCTCGATTCCAGGCACAAGTCGTTAGCCACGTGACCGGTAAATTCGCCGAGCAATTCACCGGAGTCCTTGTCCATCAGTCGAATCACACCATCGGCGCAGCTTCCCAAGACGCATTGACCGTCTCTCGTAAAACTCGCACACGTCACCGCATCTTATAACAAAAATTACCATTTGCATTGTTGTCGTTGTTTGTTTTTGTTTTTTTTAATGCTTCGATGATGTACAAACCTCCCAAACAATCTGTGGAAATCTCTCCCGCTCGAATATCGTATCTTCTTATCTTGCTGTCGAAAGAAGCGGTGAGGATCTCGTGGTCGGAAATTCTTACGCTGGAAATGGCATCTTTAGCTTCGGACAGAGTCTGAACGGCTTCATAGGCTTTGGAACGTACGTCCCAGCACATTGTCGTATTGTCACGCGAGCCGGAGATTACCATGGTGGATTCTTCGTTGAATCTGCGTCACGAATCGATCGCGCACATAAGATTATAACAGAAAAAATGGAAAAAGAACGATCGCACGGTGGCATAATAAATTTTTGTACAAAAATATCGCAACGGATCATTCGAAAGCTTCTACCTGACGCAAGTAACCGGACCCGCATGGCCCCTGAGTCGCCTGACCGGAGTTCCGGTGGCGACGTCCCAGACGATAACCGATTTGTCCAAACCGCCGGATGCGATCTGGCTGCTGTCGCAAGCTGCGCAAGCTTCCATGACTTCGTCCCCATGTCCGCCGTAAGTTTTCAACAGAGCTCTCCGCCAAGGATTCCAGAGTTTTAGTTTTCTGTCCGAACCGCAAGTTATGCAGTACTCTCCGTCGACTGTAAAAAAAAATACGAAAAATATATTGATTAATTCGAACGCGACGAATAAATATTGTTATTTTCAACGAGTAAGGAGGAAGAAAAAAATAAAGAAACATAACCACTGAATCTGACAGACCGCACGGCTCCTTGCTTGCAGTCTATATCGTGGACAAACGTGAATTCCATATCAATTCGGGTCTATCACAGATATTTCTCGATAAAATAATCGAACGTCACTCGATGAAGATACTGAAAATCGTGTAGAATCATTCGATCAGTCATACACGCCCCCGCGAAGCTTGGGAAGATCGTGAACCATCGGCATCGGTTGTTGTCGTTCCGTTGGGTTGTTGACGATCGTTGCCCGACGAGCGCGAAGCGAGAGGGAACGAAAGGCGCGGAGAGAGCGGGAGAGGAAAGACCAGGAGAGACCAATGCTCCCGAGAGATGCATATTTACACCAGGGTCGTTCTTATTTGGATCATTTTCGAATTTTCATTGCGCCGGGCGTTCGATCGATTCCAAAAAAAAAATAAGAATAATTTTGAACCTGATTCGACCTTTCCAGTCCGAATCTTACTATGCGCTGACACGAGATGAAGTCTCCCGTTTGATATACATGCAATTTTTCTATTTTTCGGTAATTACATTGCTGCGGTGATTCCTTGAAAAATCCAAAATCATAGAGAAATTATACGGGTATGAATCCTACATTTACCGAATAAACAATGAACATATATGGGTCATCTCGTTTCACGTTTACAAGGTTGCTGCGAGAAAAATCATGCAATTTGTGAACCGTATAAATGCGGCATGAGATGACCCGTATACGTCAATTTTTTTCGTGAAAGTAGGGTCTTTACCGGTTAATTTCATATACTATTGGATTATTGCAGGAATAATTACTCGCCCGGCCAATATAATTGTCGAAAAAATGAAACTTCCATGTATTTTAAACTCGAAACTTCACCTAGTATCAGCGCGTAGTAAGAATTGAACCAAAAAGTTCAAATTGCGCTCAAAATTATTATATTTTTTTTTGCAATCGATTCAAACCCCGGCACGATGAAAATTCGAAAACGACCCAAATAATAACCACTTTAATATACTTACACACATGTACGGCAAGCAGCGCGCTCTAACGTTGGCTCCAGTGTTGTGACAGTTCGCGCAGCTCGGAGGACTCCGGGGAGAGGGGATTTCGTCGGTGTGTAACAGGCAAAACCAGTTGTGCATAGAAGGCAGTGGAATGTGGATACGCCGCGAAAGTAATCAGCAAGATGAATACGAAAACAAGTTACAAATGCGTTCATAATTTTTACGACGGAAGCAATCGTGAGTACTCGATTTTATCGTTGGTGAACAACGAATTTGTCAATCGTTGATTCGATTTGGCTCGTAGCGTCGTATTCTTTGTTACGTTAAAGAAACGTAGCTTGGCCGAAAATCCGTCTGCTCCGCGTCCTTATGGCGTCTGCTAGTCTCCGACGCCGCTTGCGTCCCGCGTATATTCACGCACGCTCGTATTTTCGTCCGTTCGACGATTATTTTTTTTTTTCAAATCTCGACGTTCGTCTCGGATCGTTGCGATGTCGTCGAAAAAATCACGATTCGTCGTGAAAAATCTTTGTTTACGGCATTTTTCCGACAATTTCGCGGGGCGTTGTCTGGACCGGACGGCTACCGATTGTCCGGGTTATCCGCGTCCTGAGCGGGGAGGGGGGATGTTGTTCCCATCGAGATTCTCCGGATGAAAATAATAAAACAATGATTTATCGTTATTATTATTATGCCTGATGTCACGGTACGATTGATCGAAAGATTGCGAAAAAGGAGGTTAAAAATATTTCGTTATTTACGGTAGAATATTGAGGATAGCGGTGACATTGTTGTTGTTGTTTTTTTTTTACATCGCGTCTGATACGGAGAGCAAATGATAAATGTCACTGCTGCGGGGGGGTTTTGACGTTTCGTCGTTCGTGACGGATAGCTGTGCCGCTTATGGCGCGAATACGATGACCTACCCAAACGGTGCGATCGACCGATTTCCGCACGATCGCGGTTCTCATCGCCATCCCATCGTTTTACGTTTTTTACCCGCCGTCCGTCCGGAGACAATGACTCCGCTTGTCGCATGTATAAAAATAACTCAGACACGCGCACCCGCTTACCGGACAATTCTATAAATGGCGCGAAAAATCTCGGCTATCGAGCAACAAGTGGCATTTATTTTTCCAACCTCAACTGGCTGACGAAAGAAAAAATAATGATGATCAATTGAGCTCAGCCTTTTATTTCGAAATTCTCTTATTCTTAGCTAATTTGAGTTTACCGAAAGAATTTTTTTATGGAAATAGGTAATAGTACAGACATTATCAGAATTGATGATGAATTGTGTGGCTTCGACGGATGGCCAGGTTGTTGACCGTCTATCCGTCGGCGTTGGGCTGCCGCCACACTTTTGATACTTTTTTTCTGAATGGGAAAACCATTTTCGACATTAATCGAAGGATTATATTAGGTTATCGTGATTCGAAATTTAGAAAATTCCACATGTATGTCGATTAATTGGAAACGTCGCTGTTTCGTCAGATGGTGTGGGAAGAGACAGTCCCGGCGCGCTGCTGGACATGCTGGCTGAAGTGGCCTCTCAAACTCTTCATTCCGAGGCCAGACACATAGAGTCGGATTTGTTGCTCAAGAACAAACAAAAAGCGGACACGGTCAAGCGCAAAGCTCAAGAAGTTTATTTGAATTTGCCCCAAATACTGTCCTTGCCCGCGTCTCAGTTGGTCAAGCATTTCGCGGTGTTCACCAGCGACGAACTCAAAAGACAATACTCTTACATGTGCGCTCTGGTGCCCGGTTGCGAACAAAAATACACGAGTTTTGCCAGCGAGGGAAAAGCCAGGGTCTCCATAACGGCTCATCTGATAGATCATTTGGATTATCTGAAGAACGACGAAGATGCTTGTTAGTATTTTCCAGTCGCAACCGTTCGATCGCTTTGTAAAATCAATTTTTCGTTCGATTAAATTTCCACGACGAATGATCGTATTACAAAATTTTCAGATACCACTTTCAAGGCAACTACTGTACAATGCGCTTCGGTGAAATACAACAAACCCAAGCCCGGAATTCAGGCGAAAAAACACAAAACTCAACAATCGAAGAAACCCCAAGAAACGCCTAACAAGGAAAATAAAATCGTTAAATCCGAAAAGTCAACGAGTTATTTGCGAAAAATATTATCCAACGAGATGAATTTCAAAGAGTTCGAGAAACAGAAAAAATTGGAGAATCAAAATCGCGGACGTGAAACGTGTGCAATTGATACCAAAAAAGATACGGATTTAGAAATAGAATTCAAAGTACTCGGAGATCACAGTTATTACGAGCAAGTGAAGACGGAACCGATGGACGAAGGGGAGAATATGCAGGAACAGGTGATCAACGGAGGGATGTCCGAGAACGTGAGTCGACGATTTGACATAACGTTTTGTTAAAAATTCGGTATAATAACATTTTTATATTGTTCGACGTGATAATTTCAGATAATGTTGATGGTCGTCGAGAGCGACAGTGTACATATGAAGGAAATGCCCTATATCTCCGAGGACATGGCGAGCCAATCAAATCAAGTACAAGGTATGTACTCTCAAAAAAATTGTTAAATTTTTCAATTTCATTGTATCAAGTTATGTAATAAATTCTCGCCTCTGTTGAACTTTTATTTCAACAACCTGAAAATTGGTTAAAATTATTCGATCCGAAGAATAGAAGCAAATACGCTTGTAGGGCAAGAAAAGGACTTGCGAATGCACATATATTAGCCATAAAATTCGCGGAGCTATGATTTTTTAAATTGAAACATGTTCTTCCCATGTCAATCAAATGGGAAAACTTAAAAAATCGTGGTCGACCCCTAAAAATGGTCCGATCGCGTTCATCTTTGGCCAAAATTCTACGGATGCAAAATACTGTCCTTCGAATGTTTACCATTTGAAATCGGAAAGTTTTTTTTTTTTTTTTTTCAAACCACCCTAATATACTTGACCCAACGAATCCCCCAATCGTTGGCATAATTAAATGGAATACAAAAACACCCGTAATTCATTGCACAACCTAATATTTTGAAAATTAAAATTTTTTCAACGCATTTTTTAATTCAAATGACAAATAAAAAATATTACAGACTGCAAATCGTGGTCCGAAGAGATGTGCGACAGAAGCTCGGAGTCGACGGTGCCGGCAAAACCGAAAGGCAAAGCCAAGTTCATAGGAACGAGCAAAGAGGAGCGCGAAATGGCTCTGGTGTTGATAGAACGTATAAAAAAAAAAGGAAATCCTACTGGAAACAATTTGCAGTGTCGAATTTGCGATCCACCGCGTAGTTTCACAGCTCCCACGACTCTTGTCTCACATTATCGCAGTCACGCAGGAATAAAACCTTACGAGTGTCGCATATGTCGTTCGGTTTTCACGAGAAGACACAGTTTGAAATATCACATGCTCATACATCAGAATCAAACGCGTTTCACTTGCGCGGATTGTGGAAAAAAATTTCGTCATCCGTCGCACTTCCGGGAACATCGTCGACGTCACACCGGAGAATCTCCGTTCGGTTGTGAGGACTGCGGTCAACGGTAAATTTTATTTCTATCGATTTATATTACATCAAACTTCGACGGAGGTCCGAAAATTCAGATTTTAAGGGATGGATATTATAAAATCGCCGAAATTCTTGATAATTCGAGGAATTATGAGTTTTTGGATGAACGATAATCCATTAATTATTGCTGAATTTTTTCACTACATAATTTAGTAGTTATAAATTTATGAATTTCTGACGGTCGTTTTTGGAAAAATAGATTTTGCAGACGTCAATGGTTGCAAAACGAATGGAACTTAATCGCCTCGAATTATCCAAAGTTGCTTCCCCAGAATTGAAGTTATCGTAACAGTTTTACTCCATGAGGAAATTATTTATATCAACTTTGGTTTTCTCGTGGAGGAAGATTCTCACAATATCTTCTAGGGGATTATTTTAGGGGAACAGTTTGAAAAATTCAACTTCCAGCTTTCTTGAATTATGAGGAAGCAATTTGTGAGTCTATTACACACACACACACACACACACACACACACGAACACATACACACATGCATCCGGACATTTTCTTTAAACGTGTTTTCTCGACGTTTTTGAACACATTCTGAACATAATGACATAAAGATCACGAAAAAAAAAAAAAATATTCACCATAACATAGCTTCCTCTATGAGAAAGCAAAATTATATCATTATTACTCAGTATCAACAGATTGATTACGCTTCGACAAAAACGAATCGACCGAGTAATTGTCGAGAAATAAATTGAATCAACGAGAAGTATCTAATACAACGTCGGTCAACCAAACGCCCATATCGTCGAATTTGACTCAAACTATTCCCAAAACTGATGAACAAACATTCGTAACGCTAAAACACGCCCAATACGATCCAGACTCGTAAATCCACGACTGACCCATTTCGAACAAACTTTTTTCCCGACGATTGATCGATCAAAACCCCAATTAAAAAAAAAAAAATCGACCACTTTTTCATGCAAAATTTCTCCCTCAATCCACACAGCTTCAAGACCCGCAACACCTACAAACGTCACCTAAAGACGCGTCACGGAAAAGTCCTAACCACAACCGGCGAGCTTTTGCTCCTAACCGAAGAAGAATTTCAAAAAGTTCAAACCAATCGTAAACGAAAATCCAATCCAAGCGTTTCATCGGACGCGTTGCCGAACGAGGATATCGCAGCTACGGAATCAATCGTCGAATACTCCCACGATCGTTGCAACGACAACGTTCACGAGAATAACAACGAAACCATCGAAGATTTTCACGTACAAGCGATGTCGGCGCAAACTCGAAACGACGTCACAACCGTCGTCGTTGACGGTTACAAGACTGATACGATCGAGACTGAGATTATCGTGGAAAATACGAGTCATCGCGTCAACGAGACGAATGACGATCGCGATCGAACGAACGATCGTTCGTTGTATCGCAATAACGTCGATGACGATCGAATCGAGTACGAAAATTCTTCGTTGAAATTATTTCGATCCTCGGGTGAGAATGAAAATCTTGCTCAACGTTATTTCGAAAATCACGTTCGAGTTGTCGAAGAAGTCGAGGTGAAAACGATCGTGACCGACAACGTTGAATTCAACGATCGCCGGGACGATGAACCACGTGACGACGTAACGATCGAACGTGACGTAGTTTCGATTAATCCCGAAGAAATCGAATATTGTCAAGAATTTTGCGACGTTCAACAGAATGAAACTACGCAATTGGAGGTTCAATACGCCTACAAGATACGTGGTAACGTGCAATATCAATTGCACGTTGTACCGAGTGAAAATATGCAGTACGAAAATTCGCAGAATTATGATCAATCGAACGAACAATTGGAATTTGGCAACGAGGCGAATTTTCGTGGTGACGAAACTTCGGGGAATGACGACGAATATCGCGAGATCGATGATAACGAAAAAAACGAATGTCGGATTGTAACGACGAATCGAAGATCCGTGGAATCGAAGAACGACGATTCGTCGGCTCGTGTTGAGAATTCGGACAGGTTCGAATCGAAGACGACGAGTTCGATGGAAATTTCGAACGTCCCTGGGACCGTTAACAACGGCACGATTCTTATTTTATCGGAGGACAGTTTGAAATCCGGTTATTTTCGTATCGACAGCGATAATATTGTCGTCAAAGACGTCAATGGGTTGGCATCGATCGCGGTAACGCAGAAGTAACGTAGATTTTTTTTTTTCGTTCGGTTCGTTGCATAATTTTCGCTCATCTAACGAGCGATTATAATAAATCTTTCATTATTATTATTATTATTATTATTATTGTTTTTTTTTTTTTTTTTTAATTGGTTTCATCCGCGCTGGATGTTTCTTTATTGAGTTGAAACGGGAAAAGGAAGAGAAAACAACGAAATATATATATATATATAAATATATATCTATATATATATATATTATGCTATATCGAAAGTGATTGTGCCAAATTGCGAGAGGGAGAAATAATTTGTAAACCAAAAAGATATCCGGTGCATTGTTTAAAAATTTTATTCGAGCCGGTGTTGGATTGGTTATTTTTTTTTTTTTTAATTTTTTTTAAATTTTATTTTTTCTCGTTACCGGTAAAAATTCATTTTGCTTCTTCCACTGGTGACGTAGATGACACAAACGAGTTTCCGGTCCGCACCGACCAAATTAATCGATAAGATAATCGCAAACACGTGATAATGCGAAGACCAACGAAAGACTTGATTGTTAAGAGTTCATTGAGCGAAGCACTTGTTGCGTTTGGCGTATTTTTCAAAACATTTTTTATTACGAGCGAACGATTTGAAGAAGCTCGAAATGGTCTTCCAATATCTAAGACAGCGCTTAGATTTTTTCCCTTAATCATTACGTATCTTATAAATATATTCATTCCATGATTCTACCGTTAAGCCAAGAAACTACGACGTCTGTTGACATTTTTAATCGACAAAAGTTGTCACTGGTGACCAAAAAAAAAAAAACACGAACACAAAAGAAAGAAGAAAACTAAAATACGCGTGATCTGATTTTGTGAAAATTAAGCCGATGTTCGTGATTTGAAATTTTCGTGAGTCCGTAAAATCGCGTAAGCAACGATAGCGCAACAAAAATTGTGCCTTATCCTCAAGGAATAAAAGCAAACGAAAGCAATTGCCTTACGTAAGTCCGAGAAACGAAAAAAAAAAAAAACAATTCCGTTGATTTGATTAATCGTAACCTAGTTTGGTAAGATTTTTTAAAAAGAGCTTTAGCTATGAAACTTATATCGAAAAAAATGCTGTCAAAGTTTATATTCTTTAATCCGACGAATATAGCACCCTAAATATATGAGTTATGTCGTCTTCAACCGCATAATGACATATTGTATTTTTATACGCTTTTGTACTTATCTTGAATAAATCTTGCAGAAAAAAATGGAAAACGTCGTGTCACTGTGTTATTTATTATTATTATTTTTTTCCTTCGATTCCCGATTCCACGCGTATCTCGCGGACTCCCAACGAGATCGCGCGAATAACGGTAATAATATTTGTTGGCATAAGCAAAATCCTTATTTATTGAAATTCGTTGAGCACAATATCTTTTTTTTTTTTTTTTTTTTTTCGTTATCTTACACAAATAATGTATAACTAGAAGTTATTCAAAATTATAAAGATCCTACCCATTTATTTTTTAATTTTTGTTAGAATCATACCCACGTATACGTTTGTGCGTATACTTACATCCATATTCGTGTGTATATTACTATTATTTATATTAATAATATATATATATATATTTATTTTGTTTCGTTTTTTTTTTTTTTAATTCATCGTATTAATACTAATCAATAACATTATCGTTATACTAATTAATTTCAATATCTGACAAAATACTGAATCTTTATGGCTCCGGCGTTTACTACGACCGTTCGTTATATTCGTATCGACTAATAACTTTATTTCGTATCTCTTAACATTTTTTTCTCTCATCGTCGCGGCTTAACAGATTCATTTTTTTTTTTTAACGTTGGAATTTTTCAATTGATCCAATTGAGAGAAATTTTATCAACGGATATACAATTTCGTTCAATGTTAAAAAGCAGAGTGCCGTTGGATCTCGAACGATTCACAATGTGTCGTTACACGGTATTAAAAACATTTTTATGTCCCTCGGTGCGAGGGTAAGTACTCGATCGTTGTTTATTGTTATAATAAATGCTCTTCTCCCCATATGATCTCCCCTCAAAAATTTTATATCTACGTTTCCTCTTCTCGAATCGAATTGCCAAAAAAAAAAAAAAAAAAAAACGTCGCGTTTCAGTATTTCTTTTTTTTCTTCACTTTCCATTTCCTTCATAATTAATATACCGTGCAGACTTGACGCTTAATTGAATAGACAACTGGGAGGACTAGGATAAGACGGTACGCTAAGGGAGCAAAGGGAATGGGTATCATATACACAGCGTATTTATTTTCTCGTTGGATTTCAAGAATCAGGTTTTCATCGTTTGACGTCTAACCGGAAGTAACGATTAACATCCGGTTAATCAGCGATAACGAACGAGTTTCAACGACAGACTGTATGCTGAAAAAAAAATAAAAAAAACATTGTCGCTCCTTCCGATCCGCGTGCTACACTCTCGCTTATATTCTACAAATCGCGTTCGACAATACGTTGAGTGTTAAAACATTTTTCTCCTTTCGTCCGCGTTGATTCGCCGTTGATTAATAAATTATCGTAAGCTACTGTTAATCCGAATAAAATCTATTTACACACAATTAAATCTACGAAATGTTATTTGCCCTACTGTACAATTTCGGCGATCGAATGATAAATCTAAAACTACAAGTTAATCGGTATGAAAAATACGTCTAACGAAGATCCGAAGAAAATTCGTCCAGCATCCAGTCTGTCGCGTAAACGCTTGGACAATTTTTTTCGCGAGTATCGATGGAAAAAATTCGTCCGTGCAAAAAACATTGCGTTCTCGTGAGATTTGTACAACGGTCGAATAAACGTGAATTAAAAACAATTTCGCAATCGTATCGCGGCCCCGTTACGAAGAAAATTACAAAATTAACGAACAATCTTTAACAATTCCGAACGAATTATAAACGCGTACATAATTAATTTTTTTTTTTTTTTTAAAGACTGCACCTTGGATAATTTTTTTTTCTTTTTCTTTTTTTTTTCTTTTTTTCTTTTCAATCGGACGGATTATCCAGTCGAGTACGGGTACAGTTAAATAATTTTCGTTCTTCGGCCTAAATTTACGTCATTTCCGGTACGTGCGATACGACGATACGGCAAATCGTTATGAATTTTTGTTTCCCCGCCGGAACGAGAGGCGAATAATCGCCTCATCCGCTGTACGGTCGGGGTCGCGCGTTATAATTCAGGCTAACCCGCGATTTTTCGAAACGCGCTCATCCCCCAAAAAAAAACAATGGGTTTCAAACTACTTTCATCGTTCACTCTTGTGTTATTATTATTATTATTTTTTTTTGTTGTTGTTGCTTCAATTAGGCTTAGAATTTGGAAAATTGTCTATGTTGGGGCACGACTGCCGGTAACGATCGGGAATATCCCGCGTACAGGTACAGGGATGCTGCTGGGGCGGGATAATCACGACCGAATCATTTTATGACTCGGAGTTGTACGGTCATGTGGTCGTCGAGGTGGATATTGGGATTGTGTCCGTGCGCCAGCTTACGGAACTCGTCGATTCCGCGATCGTTGGAATCTGCGAAAAAATAAGGGAAGGAATAAATAAATTTGATCAATTAATTAATTAATTAAGCCGAGTTAGGGTGGGAGTTTGAGGGGGTAGAGTTAATTCGATATTAAAAAAGCATATTTTCGATAATTTTGTTTGACGACACGGTTAATATACATTGATTTCTATAATAACTACTGAATAGAGTCACATTTGAAGAATATTCTATAAATTTTTCATTAACTTTTATGAACAAATGACGCCATTGACGGTGAATCTTCGCGGACGTCGCGAAAAAAAGTTTTATTGCGATGGCCCTCATAACTCATCACTGGATTATCTGAGATAAAAAAACCGAGATGATTTCATTAGGTTATAAGTTTCTGCAGTTAACAACGTCGAGTATTTAAAAAAAAATTGATTTTTTCAATTTTTCACAGCACTTGGAAGTCAAAATACTGATTTTTCATCAAAAAAATGGAAAATGTCGCCATTTTTGAATACGTTGAAATTAAAACAAAAACTCGACGTTGTTACCTGCAGAAATTTATCACCTGATAAATTAATTTTGATTTTCTGATCTCCGATAATCCAGTGACGAGTTATGGGCGTCACGGCAATAAAACTTTTTTTTTTGAGCCGTCCGCGGAGATTCACCGTCAATGGCTCATTCGTTCATGAAAGTTAATGAAAATTTTATAGAATATTCTTCAAATGTTACTTCATCGAGTACTTATTACATAATTAAACGTATATTAACTGTGTCGTCAAAAAAAATTATCGAAAATATTTTTCATATCGAATTAACCTTACCCCCCTTCCCCTTAATAAACCGACAAGACCGATGATAAATAACAAGAATTTCGTCAATGAGATGCTCGAGCTTCGTAACGAAAGACGTGTTACGTGCCTTGAAATCGCACCCGATGAGAGGAGTTTCCGCCGTCGTTTCGTCCGTCGGACGATAAGGATGAGGCGGTGTGACGTATATAGGTTTGCTCGGAATGTTCGAAACTTGAGCGTAAACCGTGGGTGGATCCTGAACCGGTCGTCGACGGTTCAGCGTCGACATCGGCAATAATTGAGGACGATGAATTCCAGACACTTGGACCGAGTCGTAACAATTTGGCGGTATGCGCCTGTTACTTCTGAGGGCCAATTCCGCATACGCCAACTCTGGTCCTTGCTGAAACGAAATGCGCTGTGTGAGCGTCGTTTTTATTAAATTATCAACCAAAAACCAATATCCATATATTTCCAAATCCCGCAAAAAAAAAAAAAAAAACAAAAATGTTTACAAAATCTAACGATGTAAAAAATTTGATAAAAATTCTATCGAAAATATATTGAATAAAATTCACAAGATTATTATCAATTGATCAGTGATGAATATCACGGGGTTTATTAAATGTTTCTCGGGTACCGGAAACGAGTATTTTCTTATCAAACATTAACTAATTAATATTCAACGTTCGAGCTCGACAAACTTACGTTATTCAATGCGACGAACGAAGTTGATTCCGGACGTGGTTGTTGAAGTATATAACGCGGCGAAGTTCCCATCGAAAGTTCGGTATACGCGTTTTCTGAAAATACGCGATATCGTATAATTGAACGAGAACCGTCTGCGTCAACGGTCGAGCGTGATAAAATATGACGTATGATAAAGTTTTGGGGTAAAATTGCCGAAGGATTGAAATTTACCGTTTGCGTGAGGAATTATGTCGGGATCCTTTTCGAAGCTTTCTATACTGCCGGTGTTGAGCGGTACCGAGGCGGATTTGTCGTTGGGAGCCGCGAGATTGGACATACCACCGTCATCGTGAGAATCCTTGTCGTCCTGGCTTCTCGGACGATAACGCAATCGCACGGCGAGTACTATAACGCAAATAACGAGGAGCAAACCCGCCCCGGCCGCGATTATTGCTCCTAACAACGGACCGGACAGAGACAATATCACCGGCGTCAGAGCTGCAAAGAAACGAGAATTTTCAAACAAATTCGAATTTTTCCAAAATTTCAATTTATGACAATGGTTTTCTTTAAAAAAAAATAATTAAATCGATTACAGAAAAAATTCATTCTTCAATTATTCTCGATACAAAAATTGATTTTTTTGATCATGTGAAAATAAAATGTAATAAATAATCATCGAAAAATCTATTTTACATGGAAAATAATTGAATTATCAATTTTTTTGCGGGATAGATTTGATTCTTCTTCCTTTTTTCATCACCGGCGTCAGAGCTGCAAAGAGAGAAGAATTTTTAAACAAATTGGAATTTTTTCAAAATTTCAATGTACGACAATTGGCTTTCTTTAAAAAAAAATAATTAAATCGATTACAAAAAAAATTCATTCTTCAATTATTCTCGATACAAAAATTGATTTTTTTGATGATATGAAAAAAAATGTAATAAATAATCATCGAAAAATCTATTTTACATGGAAAATAATTGAATTATCAATTTTTTTGCGAGATAGATTTGATTCTTCTTCCTTTTTTCATCACCGGCGTCGGAGCTGCAAAGAGAGAAGAATTTTCTAGTCGCGAGTTTACGACGACGACGCTCGAAAGCTTGACGAAAGGAGACGAGAGCAAATTAATTATGGCACACGGGACCATAAAAATTTGATTCGACTCGTCGCGAATGAGCGAATCGATCATTCGTCTATTTTTTTTAGCTCATGTAACGATCGTCTTTTCAATGATGTTTCGAAATCAAAATATCCTTCCGGTTCTGCGATCCATTTTTCCACAATAATTTCACTCATACGTAAAACAAATGTTGAGAAAAAAAAAATGGAATAACTCGAGTTGCAAGCACCGTCTTCGATTCTCTATTGATTTTATCGACTCGACAAATAAACTATCCCTAAGAACACTTCGCTATGAATTATCAATCGAAACGTCATGTTTTTCTCTCATGCATGCAGTTACAGTGTACGACTACTGGTCGAACGAAATAAATAAACCGTTTAAGCTAAGCGAAATAGGCACAGGCATTGTTGTGATTTATCGTGAACGAAATAAAGTGATCGATGGTGTGACATTTATATGCCGTGCATTCTGATGAATCGATGCATTTTAAATAGCAAATTCGAAAAAAAAAAAAAAAAAAAAGGAAAAAACGATCTTTCGAATTTCACGCGAGCACGTGGAAAAGGGCGAATTTTCAGGGGGCTCCGATAAAATTAGTTATTTATTTATTTTTTCGCGGGGTTTTTGAGATCGTAATCGCAAGGGTGTGGAATTTATTTATTTATTTTTTTTTTTTAATACAGAAATGGTTGTGAGATGCGAGAGAGGATTTTTTGTTTCGTCAGGAAGATGAATCTCCAATCCTACCTGGATATCTCTGATGTTCCGGGGTTTTACCCTCTTGACCGTAACGCTGGCTCTGCAATACCGTTGCGTTACTCATCGCGTGCGCGGTCATTATTCTCAAAAAGAGAACGAGACCGGCCTGACTCCTTTCCGCCGGCAAATCGGTGACTTCGAGCATGCTGGGCGTGAGACTGGTGGCCGATGCAAGGAGGTGTCTCGATCCCGCATCGAACACCTGAAGCACGTACGTCGCGGTGTTTGCGTCGAAGTACTCGCTCTCCGCGCAGCTAACCCTCACGCTGGTCCGACTTTCCTCCCTTATCGTGCAGTTTTCCGGTGACGGCGGATGGGCCAACCTCTCACCTACTACGATTCGTACCAGCCTCAACTCATCGAACTTTTTCTTCCGAGATTTTATTATTATTGTTATTATTATTTATTCAATTTCTTTTTTTTTTTTTTTTTTTTTTTGCCATCATTCTCTTCGCCATTGACGCGTTTTAACGGATAAGGAAATTATGGTGTGGAGATACACGGGCTTTGTGGATTAGGGGGGGGGGGGGGGGGGGGGGTGCGGGTCGCAACATAGAGCGAAAAATATATAAAGTTCTTAAGTCGGAGATGGAAAATTTAGCCCCTAGAAAATCGGCCACGAGGAAAATTAACCCCCTTGTGTAGATCATACGTTTGAGCAGAATATTTGGGGAGTCCCGAATCATTGAATCGCGACCTTTCTAATCGTCGATGTGGTCGAGGATTTTTTTTTTTTTTTAGTAGCTTTTGGATAGTACGACGTTACTAATTTTTTCTTTAGACTTTTTAGCCCTCTGCAAATCCTTCTCCACACCCTGCCCCATTATTTGGCAGGAACTGCTATTTCCACCATTCTTAATTGGATTAATTTTTTTTTCTCAGATACTCTATCGAAATTGAGGAACTTTTTTCATAAAATTGTAAATATATTTTTTTGCAATTTTGAACGAATTGGAGTTTTTCCGTAATTTCGATGTATGATAATGGTTTTCTATACAAAAAATAATTAAATCGATTACAAAAAAAATCCATTTTTTAATTATTCTCGATAGAAAATCGATTTTTTTGATGATATGAAATGAAAATGTAATAAATAATCATCGAAAAATCTATTTTACATCGAAAATAATCGAAATATTGATTTTTTTGCGGGATAGATTTGATTCTTCTTTCTTTTTTCAAGATAGGAAACCATTATCATACACTGCAATTTCGGACAAACATAGCAATTGTAGGAACATTGAGTCCACTGCAATTTCATAAAAAAAATTTCTCAATTTCGACAAAGTAACTGAGAAAATTTTTTCATTCAATTTCAAACGATTGAGATAGCAGTCACCTCTTGATAAGACGGTAGGGGTCCAAAAAATCTATAAAAAAATGGAAAAAAAAATAAAAAATCATCGATCACATCGTGTTACACAAGTGTTTAAATCCAGTGATTTGATACGTCGCTCCCAGCAACGACGAATCGACGTTCAATCAGCACGCGACAATATCCTTCAATTTTAACCGGGGCTAATTTTACTTTTTCCGTCAAAAACAAACAGTTTCAGCAATGACAGTCGTCCCTTCCGTAAAGATTCAAACGCTTCGAGTTTCATCGGTGAACAGGGCATGAGGGTCTACCGCATCTAAAATAACGCAGTTGCTCAAAAAAAAAAAAAAAAAAAAAAAAAAAAAAAACTTGCAATTGGCTTCCCCTGAATTTTCGGTAGTGCACGAAATCCTTCTATGAGGAAGCATCTCTCGATTTCTTTCATTTTATTTTTTTTAATCTTCGGCTTCCTCATAAAGGAAGTTCCGTTCACTACCGAAAATTCAGGGGAAGCCAATTGCAAGTTTCAGCTTGCAGCTTGTTTTATGCAGGATATCCGTAGATCCTTCCCACCGTATAAAAACCGACTCGAACGTATATAAAAATTCAATGTGTCCCAAAATTCGAGCGCGTTGTTTAATTCCTATCTAATCTAGTAACAACTTAAGCTGACGGTTAGTTTGAGCATGTGTATAAATTAGAGCACGTTCAGTCCAGTGGTTTTGAATTTTCAAGGGTTGGAACTTAGAAATTTCTAATTGCTCTAGAACTCGATCCGTTTTGCCGATCTCGGCCAAATTTGATATGTATTATAGCACAATGACATCCTATACTTGCAGAGAATTATGGTTCGATTGGTTGAAGTTGACGACAAATAGATCAAAAAAGTTGATTTTTTGAAAAATTCAAAAAATCATAAAATCTAAAGTTATCGATGGATTCGGCTCAAATGCAATACCAACCGTCCTTGTACTCAATTCTATATGTCAAAAACTATTTAGCCAAAAATGTCAAAAATTGCGGACGCTAGCGTGGCTACAGACATTTTTTGAAAAATTCAAAACGCTGTCGAAGCCGAACAAGTGCGTCGAGAATCGCGAAATTTACAGATTACATAGATATTAGAAGGCATCACATGTGTGCAAAATTTGAGTACGGTAGCTTGAACCGTTCTCGAGTTATGAACGTTTGAATTTTAGAGGGTGGTTACATACATACACACACACACACACACACACACACACACACACACACATACATCCGGACATTTTTTCCAAATGTGTTTTCTGGATGTTTTAGGACATTCTAAGCCTATTGACATCAAAATCTCGAAAAAAAAATTTCGGACCGTCACAAAGCTTCCTTTATGAGGAAGCAAAATAAAAACGTTCGACTAATTTTCGATGCGCCCGAAATCAGAGCCAACGCTAACGTGATATTCTCGAATTATCGGGATCAAACGCGATGTGCATCACACGATTGACAACGCGATACAACGCATGTAAGGATGTAAGATCCACGTGACTTCTATAAAATGCAAGGCCGTGCAGCGTAGCAAAATGTGCTCAAAAAAAAAAAAAAATAATAATGACAAAAATACTTGATAAAGTTGTCAGCTAAATCGCATCTCGATGAACAAAATCTTACCTGTTCGTCTTTCCGGTAGATTAAGGGTTAACGCGTGAAGACGAATAACTTCGCTTCGTCCCTTCGCGTTGCTCGCGAAAACCGTCACGTGATAAGTCGATCCGGGAGTAAGGCCGTGAATCGAAAACGATGGTTCTTTGTTCGTTCGATTGTAAACCAAACCACGTGATTTGAGGGTGTTCGTACTGTCATCCATCTCGAGTTCGAGGGTGAATTTTTGCGACAAACCACCGTCGAAACCTTCCGAACATTCCACGTACAACGAATCCGTCGTTTGATTCAAGATCGTGCAGTTTTGCGGGGTGTCGGGTCTTCCTGTAACGGATATTATGGTTTCGTGACGTCGATGTGAAAACACACGTTTGTTGGGGATGTTGCGAGGGGGGGAAAAAATTCTCATGGGTATTTCGGTAGCGTGGAGGATGTTTATGAGATTGTCTCACGGAAAACATCTGGTCCAGTCTCAGCTGGATCGGAATGTGTTGAGAGGTTTTGCAGTCGTTAAAGATCTATTTTCATATGTGTATATTAATTAATAATTGCAATAATAATGATTTGTTGATAACGATTATAGATTTATAATAAATAACTATTAGCGATAATGATGAATTTATTATTTACATTATTGTTGTTAAATAATTATTAATCAGAGAATTTATTGTTTTCTCACGTATCGCTGATAACCATATTCATGTATTCATCATTATTTCCAATGATCTACTTGCATCCCATCCAATTGAAAATTATTTTCAATTCAGTACTTAATGGTTTTTTTTTCGAAAATATTGTTGGATGTTATTAATTATTGATGTTGATAAAAATAAATTTAATTGCGGAACCCATGATTCTTTATTTCAAGTCAGCGTAATATCATGGATTGCATTTAGTTTCGATCATTAAATATTTATATTCACTGCAAAAATCGATTTCCACTGGTCAAACGATTTTTTTACGCCTTCGTCGAATGCAAAATCGACATAGAAATTGCCGAACCTCTTAAAATAGTCCGATTATCCTCAGATTTGGCCAAAATTTTTCTCACACTATAAACTTTGAATCTGAGCAGTGCTAGACATTTTTTTTCCCCGTGAAAAAAAAACCCAATCTTTACAATCCGACAAAGAAATATTCGGAAAAAAAGTTCAAAATTGATTTCGCGCTTTTTTTTCTTCCAAAAAGACTAGCCATAAAAATTGTTCGAGTGATCTTTCGGCTTTAATGTCACTGCGTATAATCGTTCTAACGCCATTCAAGATACAACAATGACGTTTCGTGATAAAAAAAAAAAAAAAGGGTTTACCCGCTGGAACTATGTGATAGACGCATGGTTCTATCTGCGTGCCCTGATCGTTGGTTCCCCAGCACAGGAGAGTTCCATAATCGAGCTCGGTCATCGGCGTGTAGGCGGCGGTCGATCGAGTGCCGTCTATCGCAACCTGGGCCTGAGCAATGTCGACGGCTTCCATGGTGTTGTTGAACTTCCACGTGAAGGAAACGTCCGGTGGATTAGCGTCTAATTCGCACGGAATAGTCACGGGTTCTCTACGAGCAACGCCGAAAACTCTCGTCTGTCCCTGATGGCACACCGGTGCATCTGCCAATGCGAAACGAGATAAAAATTGTTTATCAATTTTTCCAGATCTATCGGAGAATAAAATGTTTAGGTTTCCGTTATAATCTAGAAGCCGTCATGGTTTCTGTCCGTTTGTCCGTCTGTTGGTCACAGTCCTCCCATTCTCTCATTTATGTACCGGTAAGATGTCATTTGCTACACAGACGTGGATCGATTGACTCAGAAACACAAATTATAACATGAAAAAAAAAAATAATTTCACCTCACAAATTAAAAAGTCGACCAGATTTTTTTTTTTTGCGCCCCATCGAGTGGGGAGTCTTTCAATAGGTCTCCTCAAATGCGATTTAAAATGTCCTGAGACTTTTTCATTTCAACCCTTCAGTCAAAAGATATTCGATTTTAAAGTCATCATCGGAGTATCCCCCCCTCCCTCTAATTTCCAAACTATCGATTAAAATCATCAAAAAAAATTCCAGAATCTACCTTTTTTAATTAGTACAATAAATAAAAATTATAACGAGAACTGTGACAAAAATAGTTTACGAAAAATAGTGAAATAATCAATTATTTCTCAATGAAAACAATATTTTTTAATTTCTTACATTTGATGTCCAAACGAAGAGGATTGCTATGCCCATCGCCCTCCTGATTGCTACCGATACAAGTGTAAATACCAGCGCTGTTGCGCGAAACACTTTGCAGCACCAAACTCTGATTACTAACGATTGTTCCCGTCGCGGCGTTGTTGTACAAAGGATTGCCCTGTGTGCACAAAGTTGAAACGGAACTGTTACAACGGTCTCGTGAATAATTAGATCGATCGTGGGGAGTCCGGTGTTTAACGTTGAAGCGGCTGACAAAACGCTTCGCGAAGGAATTTGCACGTGCGAAATATAACGATTGTTGCACGATAACTCACGTTGTGTTGCCAGAAGACTTTGTAAACCCAGGGATTCGATTTGATGTTGCACTCGAAATAAACGTCCATGCCTTCGCGAACCGCGCTCGCATTTATATTACTGCCCAATTCCAGAGTTACTACGGGTTGATCTGAAAGAGCGCAAAGAGATGGGATTTCGTTATATTCTCCGTGCACTTCCTGGCTTCGTGACAGGAAGAATGTAGCATTTGCGCTGCTCTCTTCACATTTTTTTCCGACGTCATCGTAAAATATCGACGGAAATTTTTCCATATAAAACATTCACGGGATAGGATAGCAAAGACAGCGATGTCGAAAATAAAATAAAATAAAATAAAAATAAAATCAAATAAAAATGAAATAAAATGAAATACAATGAAATAAAATGAAATAAAATGAAATAAAATGAAATAAAATGAAATAAAATGAAATAAAATGAAATAAAATGAAATAAAATGAAATAAAATGAAATAAAATGAAATAAAATGAATTAAAATGAAATAAAATGAAATAAAATGAAATAAAATGAAATAAAATGAAATAAAATGAAATAAAATGAAATAAAATGAAATAAAATGAAATAAAGTAAAATAAAATGAAATAAAATGAAATAAAATGAAATAAAACGAAATAAAATGAAATAAAATGAAATAAAATACGTCGCTTACGATGAATATCGAGTTTCCATCCATCCTCGAGTTCGGAGCCCGGAATTTCGGGTACACCGGCTTTGCAGGTGAGAAACTTTCCCGCATCTTCGATCCTCGGCACGAACGTGAGCACACTCGTGGTCGAATTGCCATCCTGTTCGATTATTTGTCTGGTGTTGCGTAGCACGGTGTTTCCCTTGGACCAAGTGATTTCGGGAATCGGTCTGGCGCCTACGACCTCGCAGCTGATTTCGTACGAAGTGTTGGCGCTGAGCGGTCGATTCTCATTGAGCAGCTTCACCCAGAGCGGTCTCACTGTCGAACGAAATACGTTTTTTATTTTATTTTTACCGATGAAATTTTTTTTTAAAACAATTTTAACGAGCCTTTTTATGGTTATCGAATTCATGGGCGATACTCACGAGTCATATTGAGAGAAACGGAGCTCGATATCGGCGCTACCATATTGTTGTTGGATGCCTGGCACGTTAGAACGGCGTGCAAGTGCTTTCTCTCCAACTTTTCCAAGTGCAGAACATTGCGAACTTTTTTAACCCGTACCGGATCGTAAGTGTCGTCGAGCAGAGCGTTTTCCTGCCACCAAGTTACTCGGGGAGGTGGACGACCTACGAGAAACGATGAGTTCCGTTATTAGCCAGGCGAAGTTATTCGATCGTAATATTATTTGTTATTTCTCCGTAAGCGTCCACCGCACGAAATTGGAAAGAAAAATATTTTTTCTTTACGGCCGCGTGAAAATGATAATATTACTTGTCTGTTTTCCGTTTGGAAAATACGGGATCTACCACGGTTTTCAATTACCCACCGTAACTAACTTTACAGCGTGAGTAATGTGTCAAAATCGCACGCAAGCGTAATGGCCGGCTTTCCGCACTCGTTGCTTAATATACTATTCTCACGTTAAAAAAAAAAATGACGGAGTCAATTATCTCTCGTACTTCGAGAGGTCAAGTAATATCAAAGGCATGTCGAAAAGTAATGAAACCTCAATCGTTTGGACTGAGGATATGCGGAGCTATTGTCTGACCGTACAAGACTCGTACTACTTACCGCCAGTAGCGACGCAAGTTATGTTAAGACTGGCTCCTTCGGTGTAAGGCCCGAGAATGTAATTACGTATGTGCGTCCTCCCATCCTCGTCCAATATGCTCAATTGTTCCGGTGGTACTGCGATCAAACATCGAGAAGAATGCGTAAAACGATATTCTTCATGGTTCGAAGTGACGATAAATAATAATATAACGTAACAATTATAATTCTTACTGATAACCGTTAGATTGACTTTGCTGTTTCTGGTCGGTGAGCCCTTGAAATCGACTCTGCAACGATAAAGACCAGCGTCGCTCTCACGCACATTCTCCAGGCTCAATTTTGCCGGTTTATCCGTATGCACGAAAGACGCTCGACCGCTCAGGCTCGGATCCTGCCAGTGCATTCCCTGTCCGAGAGTCGTACGTCCTCTCAAGTCGAAACTGCAATCGTTATATCGTTATTACGTTTTTTTTCTTCTCTTCCTCGTTCTACGCCGGTATTCGTCCGGGCTCTCGCGCGTTTTAATTCCTCCCCCGGCTCCCGTTAATTATCCACGAATTGATTGACCGGATACGAGTTAAATAGCGGGGAGAAAGTCGACGTTACGCGGGTGTTTTTTTTTTTTTTTTTTTTTTTTTTTAATCGGCTGCGTATAAGTCGGAGCCGAAGATGTAAGAACGAGAGCGAAGAATCTGTTTTGAGGCTGGTGAGGGGCCACGTATATCGTGTACGCCACGGCTATCAATTATCTTTAAATGCTATATGCTCCGTTTAATACATATCTGGCACCTGCACACTGAATATTCACCCGGTCATATATCCAACGAAACCCAGGTTCTCGGAGCTCCGCTGTGATCTCAGCCGGGCGTAACATGCGCAGACAAGACGCCTCTTTGTACAATAAGGTGAACCAGTTTGACAGGGTGCGAGAAGTTGCTGCAGTTATGCATCGCGATAGCATGTACCGGGTTCTGAACGTTCGTGATAAGGGACGGTACAGTTATTGGCTCTTCATCATGCAGCTTAAACTGTATCACCATTTGATAAAGTAAATAAATTCGAAAGACGATTGAACGTTTTTTCGCTCGCCCAGGAATTAACTGATTATAGTTGAGAATCGAATTGAAGTAGTGTCTTCGATAGTGCAATAGTAAAAAAATATACGACGTCGTGATCGATCTACGGAGTACTTGGATGTGTCAACGTCGCGTGTTATGGTGTCGAGTGGAAAGCGAGAAAATATTTGAACAAATGCGCTCTGAGATATTGCATCAAAAATGTCACTGTCAAAACCTATCAAAAACCATATTTCAAACAGCGCACGGAGTCTAAAGCTTTTGCGCAACGTTACCATGTTTACGGAGTACATAAAACTCCATATCTAACGTGTGAAAATAAACGTATTGATATCTTTTTTATCGCATTCGAAAAGATTATGAAAATGTAACTCAATCTTTTTCTCATCAATACTTCCAGGTATGTCAAGTTTCATGAATATCCAAACGGTAATTCTCTCAACGAGGATACTAATTTAATATCGCATAAGTTAAAAATCGATTGACCATTCCATGCCTATATCCGAATGAAATTCAAGAATTTCAAGTATTTTTCAGCTTTATTCCAACAACCAATTCATACTGTTTTATATCCGTAATGGCTAAAACATGAGATTAAATGCTATTGATTGATTCCAAATAATTGCCAAGCCATCAATGGATCTAATTGGGACGGTTTTTTAAAACGAATTTCGTGGCACTGATGAATATTACCGTTCTCGATTGGTTCGTAAAAATGTGAGAGACCGTTGCGTAGCCAATGACTATACCGATAAGCCTGCAACGCGATATAACCGCGCAGGTACTACCGAAACACCGTCGAGATGAGTTACGGGTACAGGATGGGTGTCGAGGCATCCGGTATATCGCGAGTCTCCTGATTTCACGGACATCTTTCACGCGTTTCATGCACATCTTGCATAAAGTACATTTAACCCGTTTGTGTCTATGTCCGTATGTATATATTATAACCGGTGGTATGTACGCTCAGTTGAACCGAAACGCGAAGAGATATGCCACATAGCGCAATGACTAGAGTTATGCCCGGCGTATGTACGTAAGTGACTCGGGAACCGAGAGTTATATATACGTATAGCGTATACGCGTACGTATGTACGTTAGCGAATTAGGATGACAAATACGCGCGACGCCGCCTGGCACTGTCGGATATATTTATCGTGCGAATTTCCACTTGTAATGTGAAATTGGGTTTTCCGCTGTACGCCGACTTTTCCCTTTCTAGCCCGACCTAAGCCCACGGGCCATCTCGTGGCTTCCACAAGCGCAATCTTGGAGCTACGCGAAACTGTCAAGACTGTGTAATTTTAACGGACATAGGCTAACAGCGAGTTGAGTAATTAAATTTGATTAATTATAATATACACCTTAAACTGGTCCTTAGCAAGGGTCATGTTTTAATAAAAGTAGAAACGCCCCCCACATAGTTTCCAAATAATTAAAAAAAAGATATTCGCGAAGTCCCATCTAGCTATCTCAATATTAACCCGTGCCTAAGTAATTTTATATTTTTTGTCATTTAATAACATGCGATGCATATTGGATTAATTTATTGCAGCTAAAATATCAACAGAATAAAAATTTGCCCGATATGCTTTTTTCATCGGAAAGATGCGGCCTTTTTAGAAAAAAAATGTTCATGAACAAAAACATTCGTGATATACACATTTGTTTGTAGAATATGTCTTCGGGTATGAGATTTTGGGTTATTATGTTGGAACGAATCATCGATATTGATTATTGATATTGTTTATCATTTATGATTATAAATTACGAACGCATTATCGGAGCGCGGGAGTCGAGTTCACCGAGCATAATTATTGAATCGGCATACAATACCGGATGTATCTCGAATTTCAATTTCATTAGACGTGATTGGTAATTCGATCGAATTGTGAATTCAATTTGAAATAATGGTTTGTACATTTATCGAGCTAGTTACTTTATAAATTGGTGGCCCTGTTCAAACACGAGGTGGGGTTCGATCGCCCGTCAGGATGCGTTGTAGAAGATCCGGCCGTCGTTGGCTCGGCAGTTGAAAAATTACGAAGGCGCATTGAAACCGAGTACGGCTATTATGGTTTCGATCGGTCTTCCGTTTCGATATAGACCGTCGAACTTGTCAGCCGTTTGAATTTAAACTTCAATTCATCAAAGGATTTCGGCACTACCTTTGATTGAAACGGCAACGTAGTAGCCAGTTCGAATTTTCACTGCAACGGAATTTAATCAATTTTCTCCTGTTTCTTTTATTCGTCAAAATTCAATTAGTCGACTGACGAATAAATAAAACTACGGAATCCAAAGCCGATTGCGCGTCGTCGTGCAATGATGCGAAAAAATTGGAAAATAAAATAGGAGTTGAAGATAATATCGAAAAATAATCATTATTTGACGAATTTTGGGGCTTGACTGTAAATATAAAATAAATATGCAAAACATAGTCGAGCGCGACGCCAATTTATTGAGTTGGAATCAGTTGGACTTTCTGCATCGCGATAAATTCAATTATGATGATGCGAGTTCAATCAAATGCAACAAAACGTGACTCTAAACCCAGCGTTTAATTAATTTTAATCGAATGAATTGCAATTCCCAATCGTGGTACGTCATCGCCACCCCAAAAAAAGATAAGAAACAAAAAAATAACTCGTACAAATGGAAACATTGCAATGTAATGACAAAATGAACACATTTACTACTAAATTGCGAGAAGTTCGAATTTACGTGCGGTAACAACCGACTAAATCATTTCTTTCTGTAAAACCTTTGAAAGTCAATAAGTTTCCAATTATCCGCTTATAACTACCTACCCTACGTACAGCTACGAATGTATTAAGTTTTCCAATGCAGCGCACGATATTGTATTCTGCACAGCGAAGCACGATCGTGATCGTCGACCGGACAGGAAGAGAGAGAATGATAGAGAGGGGAAGAGAGGAAGAGAGAAAGACAGAGAGAGAGAGAGAGAGAGACGAAGTGATCGGAGTTGCCGTGTACCAGAGAAATCGCTTCGGGGCTGAACCGAGGACGGTTGCGACGGAAGGATACTTCGGTAGTGAGGGTAAAACAGGCAAGTTGTACCAAGACGATGAGTGCTTGAAGTCAGGGAGCATACTATCGGGTAGATCCGGGGCGTGAAGGTGACAAAGGAGTTTGGCAAGTTTCGCCTTCTCCACGGTACGCTGCGCGGTGTGCTTCGGTGCTTGATGCCGGGATTTTAGCGGGTGGTCCGACGTTGGGTGGTGCTCGAAAGGTGGGTTTGGTACGCGTACAACTCGCGCATGGGCTATCGGTAGTTAGGACTCGGTGGACCAGGCAACGTGGCTGAGAAAGAGAAGGGTCGAATAGCCAAATGGTTCTATATAACAACGTTGTTATTCGGCAAGAGAAAGAGAGAGAGGCGAGAGCAAGAGCGAGAGAGAGAAAGAGAGACAGAGAGAGAGAGAGAGAGAGAGAGAGAGAGAGAGAGAGAGAGAGAGAGAGAGAGAGAGAGAGAGAGAGAGAGAGAGAGAAGAGAGAGCGAGAGCGAGAGCGAGAGCGAGAGCGAGAGCGAGAGCGAGAGCGAGAGCGAGAGCGAGAGCGAGAGCGAGAGCGAGAGCGAGAGAGAGAGAGAGAGAGAGAGAGAGAGAGAGAGAGAGAGTGCTAGGTGGCTAGCAGTGGTAGCGGAACAGGAGCACAACCACCTGGTGTCCAAGTTCTGGTTCCACGCTGAGCACTGGGATATAGCACAAATTGCGTCGTCCTGATACGTCCTGGAAGTTATACCGCCGGTGTACATGCATTGTACGTATTCGGCGTGGAGTCAGTTCTCGCAATGATTTCTCTCTCGCTCTCCAACTCCCGTCCGCACCAACACGCTCGCATTCTCTCCGTATCATATGCAACAGGCCAAATGTTGATAACACGGGTAGCAAGCGCGATAGCGACTCGAGTCTCGGAGGCGAGATGAGATAAGATAATGTGGATTACGGATGTAAGGATGCTTATATCGGTATACGTATAAGCCATGTACCGGAACAAAGATATGTAACAGGAGATTAAGAGGTAGGATGGAATGAGAAAGCTAGAGGTGGAGCGAAACCCTCCGCGTCTCTCGTGTACTCTATCGGATTGGAGGAGTTGCTAATTAATCGTCGGATTTCGCTAACGGAGTTTATTATTGTTACCACCGTGAGAGAATTACCACCGTTATTGGTTATTCCATTGGTTTGTACGCATGGATGGTCGGTCTGTGAATTTCGAATGCAAATTAACTCCGGTGGAAATAGGCAGAGTCCAATTTGACACATCGAAACGTTGCATAAATTCTATCGTCGATCGAATTTCGTTCGTTTTTACATTCGTTTTAATAGAGCGAGAAGGAATAACTATCAACACGATTGATTGGATTACGACAGTTACTTTTTGAATCGAGTATATATAAAACACAATAAAAAAACGATGAAAAATAATGAGTTTATATCGATGTACGGTAAAACATATTGAATTACGAAATAAATATGGAAAATAATGTGTGTAAAAGTTCAACATTATTCAGATCGATCGCTCGTTACACAAATATACGGAGATGATGTAAATAGAGTTGAGAAGATAATGGACGTGCGAGCGTACGGCTGCGCTTTTTGAGACGGGGGGGTTTGTCGGAGTTTGTCGAGCCGTGCACGAATGTCAAGTGCTCGGGGGAAAAATTTGGCGAGTAGAACGATCGTACGGTTGGAAAGGCGGCGTTGGTAAGAGTCGGTTCGTTCGCGACATGAATAAGAGATGAAAGTCTTACCTGTATATCGGTTTGTCCGCTCCCTCCTTGTACCAAATAACGAGCTGTAGCTTCTCCCCGGCGACGGACGGTTCAACGTCGCATGGTAATTGAGCAATTCCACCTGCCACGGCCTGCGCATCCGTCATCGTCACTGAAATGACAACCGGCACAATCAACCGAATGAGTTTCCGACGGTCCTATCTACAGAACGTTAAGCTATACATGTATATAATCCGGTCTCGAAGCAGCATGCGTAACCACGAAGCTATTTACAATACACGGGGGTTCTAATACACCCTGTGTAATCAGGTGCATATTCGATAACGAGGAATCGACTATCCCAAACATTATATCCCGCGTTTGCACGCAATATCGGCATTCGTATATCATTCGTCGATGGTCGATACTTATGAATAATTAATAACTTTATCGTATTACCTATGAATATGATATTCCGTTGGTACGACACTACGAGAAACGTTCGACGATATTCTCGAGCGGCAATTTTGCACTCACAGATCAAGAGAGAAATAACATAAATTATTCATTTAATTGTTCGAGACGAAACACAATTTTTCGTCATTCAACCGATTGCGTTAGTTTTTCGCAAAATAAATAAAAAGTCATTCGAGAAGTTTTTTTTGAATCAATTAAATATAACAAACGTTATTCAATCCAGGACCAATTTGTTCGGAGTGCGGAGGCAGTGAAGCCCTTTCTCCGACGGATAATAACTTTAATCAAGAGAGTGCTGTAAGAATTTCATGATAAAATTGGCAAGCTTTGTCGTCAAAGGGGTGAAATTCTTCATCGACTTTCTTTGTGGAACGTTGGAGACATCGGACAAAAGTTCACGAGGTTCATGTATATGGAGGCAAGAGATGCGAAGAAATTGGACGAGTAGAAGAGGTCGAGAGGGAGGGTTTTGGAGCGTAGGAAGGATGTATCGTGGTATTAGGCGGTATAAGGGGTGGGAAGTGGAAGAGACGTCTCGACGTCGTCGATGTACCGTATCCAGAGGAATTCGAACGCTTTGGGTTAGTCGTGGCTTTCTGTGAGGTGCCTCGGGACCAGAGCGGATAAGCCGCGGGTCATTCGCGAAGAGGGGTTGACAAGCGCCAAAGGCTGAGAGAGAATGCAGCGAGGGTGAGATGCGCTCGGTCGAAGAGTCTTCGAACGCCGGTTCTTTCGTTTTCTTCTGAATTGTTGGACGATTCGTCGACGTGTTTGCACAGGGTGCGGGACAGTTGCGTTACGGTCACGAACGTTTCTTCGTCGAGTCGCGGACGCACTTGTCAGAACGATTTCCGTCTCGATATCGATGACACGGCGGGTGGACTTCCGTTTGCGACGATCTCGCGCTGGAAAGCTCACACACAGCGACATCGGAATGCGGTATATCGAGGCATTGTGCAGTGGCGTAATTGTCGGGATATTTTCGACACCGGTATCGCACCATCGTACACAAACTCCCGTGGCGATAGACAACGCGTTTTGGCTCTCGGCTCGTACGGTATCCCGTACTCGGTTTTAATTAAAATCACGCGATTGTGATAAACAACGCCACAATTGGATCGAAATTCCGGAGATTGTTGCCACCGGGCACGGAAGGGACAATGGGAATTCGGACGAGCGGAGACGAGGGCTTGATGCGGCATTGTAAACATAAAACATTGTGTAACAGAGTGTCATACGTGTTTGCTTTAATAAAAATTAAAATAAAATTAAACGCTTTTGAAGCACGGTTATTCACATGACAGCATGGTTACAAAAGTATATTCGTTCTCGTGTGACGGAGACAATTATTTTTATTAATGTCTTTCAAGAGAATTTTAGTTTTTATTAATTTTTATTTTTTTTATTTTCTTTATTTATTTATTTTTATGTAAATGATTGTTCAGACGTGGCAGGTCATTCCGAGTCTTTCGCTCGTCATTTTCGATTTTCAATTGCGGATTTTATGAATAAGTACCATGGGAATCCAATCTTGCCAAGGAAATTGAACGAGAATCGCATTCAGGGCGTATAATAATAATCAGTTTTTTTCCTGACACCCCGCGTAAACGTCGTAGACTCACTTCGGGGGGTTGGGTTGATCAAAACTTTTCAACTTGCTTAAACTTTGTAATAGTCTCGTTGATCTTGAACGGAGCGGAATCCGGTACTACGATGTACATGCTCTAGCCCCGAAAACAGTGAAATATCAAAAAATGTATTTCTCAATTTTATCAATCAAATGAATTTTAACAAAAAATAGTTGAAACGGAAATAAAATCTTGGTGCTTCAAGAATGTGGAAAAATATTGAAAAATCTATCTTCAATTTTATAGGGTTCGCCTATTGACATAGACTAAATTAAGTTATATATTTATATGTATCTGTATAAATTCATTAATGAATATAATACAAATTAAGGGTTGGTTTGAGAATTCCACGCGATAATGGAAGACCTTGGGTGATTTAGGAAATCGCATTGCTGGGACGAAACTGCACTTTGGTTTCTATTGTCCGTCGATCCCCGTTCCACGCCCGTGAGCAAGTACTCGAAGCTCGCTGATTGCCGCGCCAAAGCTCAACGGATGTGCGAAAGATTGCCCGTGGCACGGAGTACAGTCGACTGTACCAACATCGTGGCAAATCCGAGCCACAATTAACACAGTCGCAGGAAGTTGACACACGATTGGCTCGCGTTTCCCAAGGTGCCCGGTAGTCCACAAGCCGGTGAATCTCGTGAACTCCGGCGAGCCCTTGACGATTTCAAAAGGGCTGCCTTCGCTCGAAGATAACTGCGAAGATCTCGGAAACGGAGGATACTCGCAACGTAGCAACGATTCTGCTTCGTCGACATACCCGCGGGTCTTGTAGCAGCCTCGCCGAGTTTGCTACTCGCGCCCATGGCGTTCGGCAAGGTCCATGGAATCCGGGTTACCTCGACCGTACCACTCGCCTCGTCCGTATTCCGCTCGAGGTAGCTGGATGGCTCTTCTTAACCAACGACCACGCGGCGAGGGCGCACACTAACGGGTGGAATAGGGCGAGGCTGAGACGCCTGGTTAAACTTATCAGAAATTCCAACCGGCAATTGCGATAAGGATAAGCCGAGGATCCTTCTGAAAGTCTCCGTTGTCCTCTGATGTATAACCCCGAGTACAACGGTTCGACTAACTATTATCGTCGATTCTACCCTCTTATTACTTTTGTTTAAATTTCGTATCGTTAGATTTTTTTTTACACAATTATTTTTAATACAACTTTTATTTATTTATTTTGTTTCTCGTCGCTGATAGTGTTTCGTTTGGTGTCATCTTATCTCCAGTCTCGAGTTATTTAAGGGTCTATTTAGTGTCGGGGATTTTTCGATAATACGTGAAAAATTGAAGTTTGGAAAAAATGAATCGCGGAGAGTTGCTTTTGATATTAATTTGGTTGATAAATTGCGAAAGTCGAAGGGGTTGATTGGGGATTAAAAATTAATTATGTTACGTGTTAACGGTGGAGTATGGTGCTTTTGGGAATTAAATCGTCGCTTCGGGTGCTTTTCGTGGTAAATTATAAAAAATTTCGAGCGTTGAATTCCGGTTGATTCATCGGCTTTTCGTGTATGCCCTTGGTTGAGAGAATAGCGAATCCGGTTCTTGGTTACTCTGGGAAACATTTTTTTCTTCTTTTACCGGGGTCGTCAACTATGTATCGCTCCGGGTGCGCGTCTAGTAGCGTCGAACTTTTTCAACGACCTGCGAGAGAGCATTAAAGCATGCATCACCGTCGTCGGCAAGCTCTTGGGGAGTTGAAAATCGTTATATGAAGGAGAGAGAATGGATATATACGAGAGGTGCGAGCAAAGGTGAACTTACAGCCTGGAAGAATTACGATCCCCATTTCCATCGTCACTGCACTATTTATTTCTCATTCTTTACTGTTTCTCTTACGCGTTGAAACCGTTCAAAGTACCGGAGAAGTGAATAAACAAAAAAAAAAGAATGAAAGAATGGATAAAAATAATAATCCGGGAGAGAGAAAGGCCAGCAGATGTTACGAGACCCTCCACGAAGACCAGAGAAGAACTTTTTTCTCGCCATGCCCGTCCTTCGACTCCGGTCTCGAAGTGGTTCTCGGTAAAAGTTAAGACAAAAAGCCCGAGTTCACGTGTCTATCGTCCTATGGAATCACCCATGCGCGAGTTCGGCAGTAGGTGTCTTTATAGTAAAAAAAAATCATGAATCTAATACAAAAAATTTAGAACGAACGAAAAATAAATATTCCATGTAAAATGTGGTACACAATATAGAAAATTTCGAATATCTGAAACAGCAGTCGTATAGGTTTTATAGATGGTGATTGAAAATTTCAATTACTTTGCCCATAACTGGAAGTTTTGATAGAGTATAACTCATCTCTCTCTCTCCCTCTCTCACCGGTTGTACATCGAGGCAGCTCGTCAATCTAATTTGATTTTCAAACACCGAAATGGAACGGAGTTAATTCATTCTCGTCAACCGACTGCATCTGATGGTAGATGGAACGTTGAGGTCCGCGTTTTTACCCCTGGAAATCTGTCTAGTACGTTTCGTTGGCGCCTCACGGTGAGATCTTAGATAAAATGAGAAATTCGCTTGTACAAGGTGAGCACGTGCAGCCCACATCGATCTTCAGCACGCGCTCGTTGCAAATATACTTGACTCTCTCATCCTAGCCTTGGGGGGGGGGGGGGGTCGTGGTCCCCGTACAACCCCGGCATCGTGGTGCTATCCGGACAAGAACGATATATTTCTCACGATTACCCGGAGAAGGGTGGGAAGGCGGGGTATCGTAGCGCGAGTCGCCTTTTCCAACCCCGGCCAAGCTCGCCGAGTGGAGAGCAGAAATGCCGAGGTCCTTAAACGTCCATCATAACTACGACGGGCCCCGGAACCAACCGCCCCCCTCTTGGTCAAACAATACTGCCTGTTCTCACGTAACTCGAAAGCTTTGCATGTAATCAGAGAAATATCGCGTATCCAGCCCCGCATACCCCGTGCTGGTTTTGCCTTTTACGACTCTCACCGAGGAGAACATTTTTTATCCGCGCTGCTGCTGTGTGCGAAATGCGTGAGTCCTTGGAAAATTTAACTCTGATTGTTGCAGCACGAAAATTGTTAACACGACTCAGCTCGGCCCACGACTGAGTACTCTTCTCACGCACATCGTAACTTTCTCGCTCTTTATCTCGAGAACGCAATAAATTGAATTGATACGTATCGCAGCTTTAATTTTTTTTTCATCATTCTTTCCAACGTCAGTTCCATACTTGAAAAAGATAAATTGGTTTATCTTCAACGGAAGCGGAAGATTCGGATAAGCGATTGCCTCGGACGGCGGATTGTTTGCATTTGCAAAATCTGTACAATAAGGTTTCATTGGGAAAATATTGTTCTTGCGCTCGAAACAATGTCAAACATCATTCGAAACTACAACCCCTAGCACTCATACAATCATTCATCAATCACTCATACATGAAAAAAAAAACTCGTGGTAAAAATCTATCTCTCCGTGATACAATATCATGAAAATCCATCAAAAGGCTGGGAAGCAAAGGTAGAGCATATTACGTGACGGACTGTGTAGATAGTTCATCGGAGTAATTATGAGCGAAATTCTCGGGAAAAGCAAGAGGGCCGCGGGCGTGACGGACGACGGTGGGGATGCGGAAAGGAGAAGGACGTGTCAAAAAGGTTATAACGTAATATGGCTGAGCACGTGCAGAGAAGCGCCGTGCTCGGACGAGTTTTTAGTTGGTCCATTGCCGTCGAGGGTACGGCTAGGTAGACGAGCCCATGTATTAAATATGAATTAACCTGGGGTTTGGCTAATGGAATAGACGTAGCTCCGGGGGGGTTGGATACACAACTTGAGGAGTTGCAAACCACACGAGGAGAGAGAGAGAGAGAAACAGAGAGAGATGGACGATGCGCGTATGGTTATATGGGATCGCAAGCCGAGAGCTGGGGTGGATGAAGCGATACCGAGAGCATGGGGACGCACGGAATTGTGTAGCAAAGAGGTATACGCGTGGATGGCTCGTGTAGTTCGCCTCACGATCATAGCTCCATGCTGCGAGAGCCAAGACAACGTCGTGTATGGTTGTACCTATGGGAACGTAGCTGGACGTCAGCTGGAGCTTCGCTCGGATCTCATCGTGTCGTGTCCATGTTGGGCAATACGCGTTTGCTCGGTTGTACAACGTTGCCCAGGCCACGCACAGCCCGGCATGTTGGTCAACTCTGGTACACAATCTCGAACCGATAAACAGCCCTACCACGACCGTGGTACGTTTGATATTACCGTATACAGTTATATCGACTATATACTCTACCAACGTTTCGATTTCCGTTTCAACGCAAAAACAATATTTCTACCTCGGTCGGACGATATATTTTTGCAATATTTTTACCTCGCGATCCCAGGCAACCCTGTCGAGCGTTCTCACTTTTCTCGCAATTCTCGGTTTTCCCGCGTTCGCGAAGGCTTCGAATGGAACGTAAAACGTTGGCTAACGGGTAACATTTTATCGTAATATTTTACGCACTGTTTTATGAATATTTTCGACGTACAGATTTCTTCGAATTAATGCGTGTTAACGGTTTCACACTTTATTTATCGAATTTTATTAGTCCGTTGGAACCGGAATTTTATTATATTTTGAGCTTCATTTATTCTGCAAAACGTTTAAGTTCTGCAATATCCTCTTGGAAATAACATATTTAGAAATATTGCAACATATCCACCCTCGTCACGATACTTTTATAAACCCAAAGAAAAAAGTCAAGCTGTAAACATGAATTGAGGATATCAAATTCTATACTAAAAGGCAGTCTAGATTTTGATGGATATTTCATCCGGCAAATACGTGGTATAGTCTATGAAACAGTGTCGAGATTATACGCCCATGTACATTGTGTTAAAAGTGGGTTAACAGGTATACCAAGAAAGTAACAACGAAGAAACTTTGGATACGAGCGAGCTTGCAGCCCCGAGGCTGAATAATCCCCCTTTCCCCTTAGTTACCGATGCGGTAATAAAAGACGTTGCGGGAGGCAGGGTGAGGGGGTGAGAAATGTTAGCCCTGTTATTCCGGGGCACGACGGTGTATCGTTGCAGCATCATCGCAATTATTTCATCCTCCTTTCGCGGATTCATCCATCTCTATCCTTTGAATATATTTTCCATATTTCGACGCCTTCCGAGAAAATTACATCGGACAATGCAAATGCGATTCAACGTGCGCGACGCGCGATGCTCTTTCATCATTTCTCCGCCACGTAATGTACATCACGAGTACGTCTGTACATGCGTGTTTCGTGTACATGGCATGCCCATAGTAAATATATATACTAATACTATACTAATACCCATAGTTTATCATGTGTATATATGTATATATATTTATATATATATGGATGTGTGTATTCGCTACACCAAATGCCATGATGTATTCCGCACACACGAATCCCCGTTCCACCGCGCTTTCCCACCCGCTATCCTTGCTATCAAAACGTTCGTTGTGTATTTTCAACTATGCACATCCGTGCGGGTGTGCGCGTGCCACGGTTCGATAGTCGAGAAAATTACCGAGAAACTTTTACGTCTGAGAAAAAAGATTTTTACGAATGGTGAAAGATGTGTCCTCTTACACGGGCACAGCCCGGTCGTTTCTTCGCGATGCAATGCGGAACTCGGTATCTATCGATGTGGCTCTCTGCCATGCAATACGAGATGCGTAAAATGCAAATATCAACGACGTTTCCCCATTTCCACACGTACCATGTAACCGTAACGGCGTTGAGTTTCGTCGTACGTATACCGAAGGGAGCACGACGAATTTTCGTTTTCACATTCGAAATGTGTCGCACGGGTGCTCGAATTGTAACGAAGTTTTTGGATAAATGACTGTCGATATTTCCGTCGTGTTCGAAAGAAATGCGACTCGGGTTTTGGTAGCTCGGGGTAAATATTTCGTAGTCAATAACGACGAGAAAGAATGGGCGTAGAAGCCATGATCCGGCGACCGGATGCGAGGACTCGAAACCTTCGATCGGGTTTCGTGCAATGCGGTGAAGGCCGCCGAAGAAACGACTGAAAAATTTTGTTTTCGTTTCGTTCGTATACGAGACGGGCCACAGTTCGATGTCACGAGAAAATGGAAAAATATGAATTTAAAAAAATGGTAATGCGAAGAAAAGCCAAAAGTCAGATGACGCATCGTCACTTCGGGGTTTTCCATTCGCCGTTCTTTGTGACGGCCGTCGTGGCAGAGCGGGGTAGGTGGATGAGCTTTTTTTTCGAATAAAGGGCGCGGAGAGCGCAGAGAGATGAGGTTGGCGTTGGGGACGCGTAAACCGTGTAGCCGAAGGTGCGTCGCAACCGTGTCGTTTGTGCATTTTTTCCGTTTCACGGGGTGGAATTAACGTCAATGTCGGTTTTACCACACGCGCCCAACTTTGCTGGGAGGTCGTGTAATGACAGACATCGGCACAAGCCGCGAATCTCTCTCGTCTGCGTACGCTCTCTCGTGGTCCAACCCGTCGGCGGGGATGAGAAAGAAAGAGACGGAGCTCAGTCGGCGTCAAGCCGGAGGTCATACGCTTTTTCTTTTTATCTTATCATACATGAATATATATCCTCTTTGCTCCGCTCTTGAAAGCCCGAGGATTCATTGCAGCGCCAGCGGCAGCAGCAGCAGCAGCAGCAGCAGTAGCGGCGAAGAGCATACAAGTCACAGAAAACGACATGAGAGATAAAATAAAAAAATATTTCCGTGACCCTCCGGAGCAGCAGCGTGTCTAACACAAGGATATCGGGCACGCGCATGCACACACGTCATAGTGCGTTGAATCAAAGCGCATTTAAATACCGCCGGCCCCTTTTTGAAACCGTACAAAAAAAAAAAAAAAAAAAAAAAAATTGACGGTTGTACCACGCGGTGGATAAATGGTGCTGGATAATAGGAGCCTTTGTCACATCATCGAACCGTCACGTATTTTTTGCGAGCCAACACTTTGACTCCACAGTATTGCGGGCGAGTATTTTTATAATGAAATTTTGAAGGTGTGTTGAATAACCCGACCCACGTGGTTATTCAAATCCAATTATTCCACTTTGTCATGTACAGAGGTAATTGCACCCGACTATTTGGCATGTGTGCACGGTTCGAGCGCGAACGTTCTTTCACATGGCGTAAACGGTTTTTATCAATTGCATTCAATTGAATAAACACATTCTATTTAATTTACTGAATTACTTTCGTGGTATGGTTAAAAATTAATTCATACGTGTACGGATGAACGCATTAATATTGAATAACGGATTTGAGGGGATGGAATTGGAAATATTCGATGATCGTTATGAATTTTATAAGTTTGATCAGGTTGTTTTTATAGGGTGGAGTTGATGTGTTAATTGGGGAACGAAATACGTGTCAAAATAATATATATCTGATTTTTTTTAAATCCAAAGCTCGAAACTGAGAATTTCTGCGAAAGAGCTGGCAAGTCTTAATGTTGTTATTCAAGAATCTGAGGTTCCGAAGAAGCTTTAGGATATCGTTGTGGATAGACGAAACAAATGTCTACCGAAAAAGGATTATTCGTTGAAAGCTTTTTTGAGGGCTACGCGTTTCGTTCGCCGAACAAGGACTGTGCTCGTAGTTCACGAGCATCTAAGGTAGAACCATTTGGGAATTTTCCCAACGACGATAATTCAGACAGTGCTGTGAATACTCGCAGCCGGGCGCGGTTGTTGAGGATGCGCCGGTTCAACCACAAAAGTCCGGGAAACGCACAAACTTCGGGGGTTTTTCTATTTTACCGGAGAGCGGAGCGAGTAAGAGACATTTTTATATGCCCGAGAGGCGAAAGGGATGGTCGCGGAGTCAGCGTTGACGCTGAACAGCGGCATCGCCAGAAGCAGCGGCAGCAGCGGCAGCTGCAGTTGAGGGAAACAAACGGGAGAAACCGTGACGGGGCGCAGTTCGCACAGAAACCACTCAGTACGGTTTGTTTGTCGCGAGGTTCAGCGTTGGGTCTTTTGCGCGCGGAACGTCTCGTCAGAGAGCTGTACGAGATTCGTCCTGCGGTAACGATTTCTCTACAATCCGCACCCAACAATCCGCAAATTAATGTATTTACAAGCGTATTTTATTAGGTTTTGGAATAAATTTTCGCGTTTTTTGTATCTTGTTTTACCATGCAATTTTTTATTTGTTAGGTAAATTACGTGGGCCATTAGACCAACTATTAGTACAAGTTGTAGCGTCCAAATCTCCGGTGGTCTGAATTTCGAAAAATAAATTATGCTATTCAAAAGACCTCATAAAAAGAGATGTCTATTTTTTGAATTTCTTTCCTCCAGTCGTTCGGCGTGAAGATGACAGCTTATTTAGGTGAAAATGCGACATCACGAAAAAAAGTTCTCGAATCGATTTAGTGTAATCCGTCGTAATAATTCATTTTCTACTTCATCCGCGCGAATAAATATTTGTCTTCAGCCTAAATCTTGTTTATATGTAAAATATCAAAAATCCCCGTACGATTGTCCGTAAATGACAATGCCGAACGAAAATCCTCGGCTGAATGGGCATTGTATCTCGCATATGTGGCTCGTCGCGTGTCTCTTATCTCTCCGATGAAATAATAAAGTTTTTTTTTTGTTTCTGCAAAGTATTGTGGACGGACGTCGACATGAGAACGGGAAAAAAAGAACTTTTGACACGCAAGCACTTTTCTATCACGCCTACTAGTCCGGTGCCCGTGAGTTCGTCAGCCATAGCGCAGCAGCCCGACCATATGCGCCGCTGCTGTTCAATTCTCCGACACTATGCTTATTTCGGTCTGTGTTGAACGCTCCGTGAGCGCGTAACGCGCGGCAATATGAGCGAAACAATTTGTATGAGTGACAATGAACCCGAAGAGACAATAAGATTTTGTTTTTTTTTCTTCTCTCTCTCTCTCTCTCTTCCCGATGCATTCGCGAGCGACGATGCGGGATATACAGCGTAGTCGGGTGAGTAGACAGCGGGAGAGACAGAAGGGTAGGTCGGCGTTCTCTTGTGCTTTCTCTTTTTCACGTGGCGTCTCGTTGCCAACGTTGTATCAGAGATTAGAGGAGAGATCGCCAACGAGGTCGGGGAAGCCGTTTCACCGACTTGGTGCGCCGCCAACCAGGGGGCCGGCGAACTAGCTCCCCCCCGGGGCGTATATATAGTAATAGCACAATGCTAAATTCGTATCGTCGCCGTCATAGCGGGTGACATTTTCGAACCGGAGCTACATCGGCAAGGCCATACTCGGTCGTATGCTGAGAGGGGGACGTCAGAGGTGGTCAGAGCGTAGTGGGGAATATCCGAACAGGGCGCATCATTGAAATAAGATGTTACGACAGCGAGACCCACGTGTATTTTCTCGCCACCGTAATTTAAAGGGAAACTCGTTCTTACGAAATAACTCGTTTATTTTCTACTTTTGATTAAGGATGGTCATGAACAAATTTGTAGGAAATTTAATTATCTAGCGGTTTTTTCATAACAATTCTTCGTCTCTGATCAATATTTTCGACTTTAATCTGAAAGAGCAAACCAAATCAAATAATGGTGTTGTCTCGTTTACTTTTCTAAGTTCAGCGCGCGAAGGGGGGGGGTAGATACTTCGATATTAAAAAAAGCATATTTTTGATAATTTTTTTTGCCACACCGCTAATGTACATTTATTTCTATAATAACTACTAAATAACGTAACACTCGAAGAATATGCTATAAAATTTTCATTAACTTTTATAAGCAAATGAGCCATTGACGGAGAATCTCTGCAGACGTCTAGAAAAAAAAGTTTTATTGCGGTGCACACCATAAGCGGATCATCTGAAACCGAAGATCCAAAATGATTTCATTAGGTGATAAGTTATAACAACAGCAGGTTATAACAACGAATATTTGTTTTCATTGATTGGTCAATATTTTACAGCACTCAGAAGTCAAAGTACTGATTTTTCATCAAAAAAATTGAAAATGTTGCCATTTTTAAATGATGCAAAATTTGAAAAAAGTCTTGACGTCATAACCTGCAGAAATTTATCACCTAATAAAATCATTTTGGTTCTTTGGTCTCAAATGATACAGTGATAAGTTATGATGGGTACGGCAATGACACTTTTTTTTTTAAACGTCCGCAGAGATTTTCCGTCAATGGCACATTTGATCATAAAAGTTAATGAAAGTTTTATAAAATATTCTCCAAATGTTACGTTATTGAGTAGTTATTATAAAAATAAGTGTATATTAACTCTGTCGTAAAAAAAAATGATCAAAAATATGCTTTTTTTCTATCCAATTTACCTCCCGCCCCCCTTTGGGAGTATTAACGAACTTTTTCGCAATCTTTGTTTTTTTACCGTAATGTTTGTAACGTTGTTTCAAAAAAGTACCATGTCGACAAAGTCAAGTTATCAATTGCCAAATTATCTAATTGTAAACAAGTAAAACTGAAATTGTACAATCAGGATTACATATATAAATAATGTCGTTAATTATTTTTTTAAAGCCACAATTTTCAATTGAAACCGCATGGGTTATTGGGAACAGTTTGCCACTTTTTATAATTTTTCGTTTCATGCGTTGAATGCATTCATCGTTTCATGGCTCTCGACCATCGAATTAAAAATCGTTGTTAATGGGGAAGCCTGCTTTAGAGGCTTCAAAAAATCTATTTTTTTTTAGGAATTTTCAGGGAAGGAAATAAATATTTAATTGAATCGAAACTTTCAGGTTTTGTTGTTATATATTTCAACATTTTTCTCAATTATTTTCATTAAATTATATGTCATAATATGCCGGGTACGAGCATTTCGCCGAGACCTAAAAAATCTAAAAAAAGTGAGAAATTCAACGATTTTTCGCAACTTAAAAAAAAAAATTTTTTTCCAAAAAAATATTATTTTTTTTAAGTTTCGAAAAATTGTTGAATTTCTTACTTTTTTAAGATTTTTTAGGTTTAACTAAAATCTATACTATTGAAAATATAAATTTGTTCTGGTTTTTTTGTTTCAGATGGAAATTGTGACCTGCATCTTTCCCGCCACACGACAGATGCACGCTCGAGGCGCCTCGGCGAAATGCTTGTACCCGGCATATTATGACATATATTTTAATGAAAAAATTTGAGAAAAATGATGAAATTTATAACAACAAAACCTGAAAGTTTCGTTTCAATTAAATATTTATTTCCTTCCCTAAAAATTCCTCAAAAAAATAGATTTTTTGAAGCCTCTAAAGCAGGCTTCCCCCTTAACGGTTGACGGATTAGCGAATGCTTGTTGATGTTCCTCTCAGCTGATAGCTGTCGATTGTTTTGGTTTTGTCACCCTGTCCTCACAGGTTCTTTTTAAATAGATTATCGGTATCGTAGGGGTCGTTTGTATATTTGGTAACAGGTAATTATTACAGTTTGGTTTGAATTTTTGTTTTATAAAAACGGTATTTTTCTAAAAGTCGATCTTAGCAATTAAAACTTGAGAAAAATAATGAAAAACTATCGGAATTTTCTGTGGGAGATTCCTTTCCGAAAAAACAGCTCAGGATGCGGGTTTTCGTCTGCAAACGATTGAATTAGATGTCTCTCCTGCACTCCCTCGCGCCCAAACGTTCTGCCTTAAATGTTTTATCCCGGAGATATTTGCATTTTAACTTCTTTTCACTGAAATTTCAAAAAATTCGTAACCAAAAAGAAAATAAATGGCGGAAAACAGCTATAAATGTTGTTACATTCTTACTTATAAAGAACTTTGAGGGAGATTTTTCCGCTTGCAAATCGAAAACCTGTCAGTTTGAAAACCGTTGATTACCCGTGGCATATCCGATATACAATTGAAATGTAAACACGAGCACGGCTTGGGTTGGGTACATCAGTCGTGTCCATCGTTTCAAGTCTACCGGTAACTAACAATAAGTTCAGGAATTAAACGCCAAATTAATCCACGAAAAAAGTTTTTCGAAGATGGATAGAAATCTTAATACAAGATGGTGTGATACTTGTGCATACAAAGGGTGCAAGAATAGGAGAAACGGTGTGGAATCGAAACTCTACAGCTTCCCTCAGCGCGACAAACCTCGATGCGCTATATGGATTAAGAATTCAGGTATGTTACCAATATTATTCTCAACGGTTATTTTCAAGTTTTAGATGTTTCTTTCCCGAAATGTGGCAATTTTTTCCGTGAATTTTGCAGTATCGCAGTCTTTTCAGATCTTAAGTCTTTTCCCTTTATAGATTTTTTCCCTAAAATTCTGACTCCATCCATGGGTACATTGAATTTTCAAACGATGAAACGTGTTCGTCTTTTTTTTTTTTTGTTCATATATATGAGGTATTCCTGGGAATTTCGGCAACTTCGGAAGGTTGGGTCAAAATTTTTGCACCTCAATTCTTCTCAATAATATGTGTTGAAAATAAAGAGACACGTATTTCGGCGTTTTTTATTTTGAGCCCCCACTTTTGAAATACGGTCAAATGAAGTTTTTGAAGTATTGACGACATTCGATCATTCAAATCGATATATCTCAGGAACGGTTAGTGATAAGTCGAAAAACCACGGGTTTTTTTTTCGTTTTTGAACGCTCTATACAATGAAAACATTTACGATTATGTTGCACAAATTCAACAATTATTTATAAACAATTCAAAATAAAAAATGAAATAAAACAAAAAATGTAGTCTTAATTTTTGAAATGTATTTTTTTTTAAATTCCTTGAACAAAAACGAAAATTTAGCCACCTTGAACTTTTTGGCCCGACGTTTCGTTCGGGAGTTATAGATTTTTCTGTCACAAAAAACCCGTAAATTTACGTATTTTATTAGTAAAAAATTGCATGAGGAAAAAGTACCCTTAATTATTGAAATCTGTTTTTTTTCACATTCCTCGAACGAAAACGAAAATTTTGAGACTCTGCCGGACTTGGGCCGACGCTTCGTCGAAAGTTATAGCTTCTTTTCTTAACAACCAGGAAAACATTTACGGGCTTTTTATAATAAAAAAAGCTATAACTTCCGAACGAAGCGTCGGCCCAAAAAGTTCAAGGTGGCAAAATTTTCGTTTTTGTTCAAGGAATTAAAAAAAAATACATTAAAAAAATTAAGGGTACATTTTTTGTTTTATTTTATTTTTTATTTTGAATTGTTTATAAATAATTGATGAATCTCTGCAACACAATCGTAAATGTTTTCATTGTATAGAGCGTTCAAAAACGAAAAAAAAGACCCGTGGCTTTTCGAGCTATCACTAACCGTTGCTGAGATATATTGATTTGAATGACCGAATGTGGTCGATACTTCAAAAACTTCATTTGACTGCATTTCAAAAGTGGGGGCTCAAAATAAAAAACGCCGAAAAACGTGTCTCTTTATTTTCAACACATATTATTGAGAAAAATTGAGGGGCAAAAATTTTGACCCAACTGTCCGAAGTTGCCGAAATTCCCAGGAATACCCCATGTATTGGAAAATCGAGTACAAGCTTTCTAATCCGTCCCAATTTTGAGTAGTATTTATTATTGCCTATATTGGCTACATGAGGATAAGTACGGGTAAAGTGCCCCCGCCCCAATTATTGCCATTATAGTTGTTTATAGTTACCATTTATATGAGTAACAATGTAACCAACTTTCGGTTCTTCATAAGTAATCCTTGAGGGGTGGAAATGAATATTGAAAATTCTGAAAAAAATGTGTAACTTTTGAATGGGTCAACCGATTTCAATGAAAAATTAATATGTCATACATGTTACTGAGATTATTTATTTATTATTTTGAAACAATAAATTTTTTTATCGAGAGCTAATTTTTATTCATTATTTGAGGATAACATTTATTCTTCGATCGATAATCCATATTTTTCACCAACAAAATGGTGGGTTCCGGTTATCAATATCAAAACAAAGTATTGCACAGCATTTGTTTACACCCCCCCCCCCCCCCAATTAAATTATTGGAGGCTTATTGATATTTTATACATGTGGCGAATTCATTTCACTTCGATCGATGCTCGGTTCGATGAATTTATCGGTAATTACAGAGACAAAGTTGATTTGTCGAAAAATTGAAAATATAATAAAACCCAGGTTTCTCGATGGATTTAGCTAAAAAATCGCGACTATTGCAAAAATTACATATGCATAAGGCACAGAATGTGTGCAAAACTTGGGGGCTGTAGCTTGCGCCGTTGTCGAGTTATAAGCGTTTGAATTTTGGATGGTCGATTCATCCATTCGCACCCACACATACAGACCCATACGTACACACAGACACGCATGCACATGCACATATAGAGACACGCGCCCGCGATGCCCGGCCCGACGGCCGTTGAAACGTTACGTTTCATTTTTGTTGAGTAGATCGAAATGGCTCATCTACACTCGGGCGTTCCCACTTGTCGTCGTACACGCCAATACGCCACACAACCATGCGTTTCGTTCCGGCCGCTCCCCGCGTACATCGAGCCGTAGATCGACGCTGGCCGCTGGGCTTGGCTGGGTTCCACCGGGCTCTGGCCTCCCGTTGAGGCTCACGCTTGAGCCTGACACCCGGTATATTCTGTTGGACTCCATTGGAACCTCGGCTCGGCGGATCCCGCTACAATTCGGAAAAATTCGGGGCCAACCGAACTCCACGGCGTTGGCGATCTCTCCTCTAATCTCTGGTTGTATATTCCCTCGTGCAATTTTCATAAATGCCCGAATGCTGGCGAAGCGCGTGCGAGCCAGGGCGGTCTTTACCCTCCACACGTACGGCAATAATAATGCACGATACACGATGGTGTACTACACGACCATGGAGCTCGCCACGAGTAAAACATTTCCCTGTTGCATCGGCAAATAATACCCGCGATTCCCATATACCCGGGTGTCTCGTTGCGCGAAGCAGCAAGGGTGAGGTAGAAGGCGAGCGAAGGCGAACGTCGGGTAGGGGTGGCGGTGCAGGGGCCGTGGTTGCGTGGCTCGTGAAACGCAAGCGCGTGTTGCGCCTCCGCCGGTGCACTTATATAAACATACCCCCGGACGCGGCGCGTGCATCGTACATCGTGCATACGTGTAATATATTTAAGTGCGGGGAGAAAAAGAAGTGAGACCGATGTGGGTACGGTATTACGCACAACCGGAGCTTGAGCACCGTTATAATCAGGGAGAAACGTTGGTGGATATATGTACGAAGGAGTGAACACGAATGGTAGCTTCGACGTTTGTCACGTTGGAATTTGAGATACGAATACGCGAGGGTGCTCTCGCGCTTCGCCCTTGTTGCCACTGCGCGATAACACCGTCTGTCTGGCTCAATTTATTTTATTTTTATTTTTTTTTCATTTATTCATTTTTTTTAACGGGATGACGGTGACGATACGGTGGATTGTGTGGCAGAGCTGGTTTATTACTCCGACCAACGAGTTGGTTCGAGTAGCCAACCGAAACCGTGGAAACTGAATATAGTTATACGATGCAACGTATCTATCGAGGTACATGGAAATTTCGCGGCTAGTTAAAATGTGTTGATTTAGTACGCAGCGTTGATCCGCGTCGAACTAACAAGCCAAATTTACATTATCGCACAATGATAAAATGTTTGTTAAAAGAGTTGGGACTGTATGAGCGAGCTTTACCGTGCGAACTTGATGGAACATAGGGAGTGCAATTTTTTTTTCTCGTTCACCCGGGATTAAAAATGCAATATAATATATATCCGTGACTGTTCGAGTAGATATGCACCGGTAACAAACCACACGGTTGAATACATATATATCTCATTTCGTGCTCGCGGGGTTGCAGCCACCAAAGCTGCACACGCTATTCAACCATCAATAATGTTTCTTCAACTCGACTTGCCTACACGGAGAAAACGGTAGTAATAATTATTCCTCTCTAGTTTTCCGAGAAATAGATTTAAACAAAAATCAATGTAGAAAAAAAAAAAAAAATGATTGTTATCGTCGAGACGGATATGATGAAACGACAATCCATTGGTCGAGCCGTTGGGTCTCGAGTGATTTGACATTCAGCATCGAGCAGGTGCGACGAAAAAAAAAAAAAAATCCACCTTGACATCAACGCGAACGAAGTTACTTTTCAATAGAACCGGAATATCGTTCTTATCAGTATCCATCGGATTGGACTACGGTGCGCATCGCGATACGTAAGATATATAATGCGACAATCGCGACGGATGGGGAACTGCGAGAGGGGCGAGGCGATGAGGAGCTATCTTGCGAGACGACGACGATTGGACGATGATAGGGTGTCCTCTCGACGTACGTGTGTCGGGCGTTCGATAGCAATTTACCGCGACGTATACCGTACTCCACTGGCTGTGGCATGCACCCGTGTCATATCTGTATTATACGGCGAAGAGATACGCTACGCGTCTGGTGGAGCTGTGTACGTTGCTCGCGGTGTTGGATTGCTTTTACTCGGCAATATATTCATGAGGTTGTCCCATCATTCGCTCGCCCTGCGTATATCGTTCTCGACACGACGCGTCGACTACCCCTACGTAGTCGACCAAGGGTACGCTCCGCAGCACGGGGGAGGGGCGGGGGGTATGGCATCGGGCGCGAGATCCGGGCTTTAAGAGAACTCGCGACTCGCGAAGTTGTACAAGCAACGACCCGCCGACGTCGAGAGAATCACGCTCGAGTCGCTACGCGACGCGTTCAATTGCGTGCCATATCCGCACGCACATGTATAACGCGTATGGAATAATGTCGTCTACCCAACTTTGTGACGATGTAAGCGCTTCCGCTGGTTGAACTTCACCGATGAGACTCGGCGGACGCGGGGGCGATGTTGGAGGGCGGGGGCACTGCGCCGTACAATTATATACTTCCTTTAATTGGGATTCCGCGTTGGAAAGGCTCTCTGTAACCCGGCACGTCTCGACAACGAGCACTCGACGCGGGACAAATGAAAAGAAACGGAAGGGGTTCCGAAAAATGTGAAGAGAAGCAAAAGAGAGAAAGTGGGAAAGATCGTGTCTCGGTGATGACAGAAGCCCCCCCCCGGAGGCGAGGAAGGAGCACGGGAAACCGAGAAGAGACACAGAGGATCGTGCACGAGAGGAGACTGGAGTGTCGCGGTGAACGAGAATTTATTTTGATGCCGATGTATACTCAAGTCTTGTGCAACATTCGCCACCCCGACGCGAGGAGTCTTCTTTGTCGAGCAAGTACGTGAGAAGCGCGCCTCACCCGGTATACAAGTCCGGAGAAATCACAACAACTCTGTTGCGCTTTGCAGTCGGGGATACTGAGTTAGATATATGACATTTTATTTATTTATTTATTTTCTTGTATTGCTTGAAATTTAATTTTCACTCTGTGAGGAACAACGTTCAACCGCGTTGTGAGGGTATGCATTCTTTTGAAGAGCAAATATTTCCAACGGAAGATAATCGAATGACTTACAAGATTCGACGGTTTGGAGTGCGATCGGTTCACCCTCGAGCTGCCAAAACGCTGGAGATTCGTTTCAACGAGATTTTCGTGCGATACATCGCCACCGACCACTGTACAGTATCGCGGGTAATCTGCGCGACAAAATCCCTAACGCATGGTTATCTTCTTGAAATATCTACCTTTACCAGTATCGTACACGCGCACCCTTTGCAGACGCGAATTCCCCATTGTTCCGTGTAAGCTTGATTTTCGTTTTTCGTTGGTTCTCGTGTAATTTTGCACGGCAAAGATGCGCGAGCGCGTCATAACGAAGAAAAGGCGAGAACGCGGGGGGGGGGGGGGGGGGGGTGCGCAGTTGCGTATGGTACAAGCTCCATTCGCGAGAAAGCTTCGGATGCTTTAATGCGATTTGCGCGCACTGTCCATAAGTAAAATCTGGCAGTCATGCGAGAATAGCCGGAATGAATGGAAGAATATAGTCGCCGTTGGAGGGAGTGAGGAATGATGCGCAGGGAGTTAAGTACCAACGTCGGAGTACCGGTATTCCCGTGGAGTTGGATACTGTACCACCGGCAGTGTAGGCGCTCGCAAACAATGGGTGTTCTGTGAGTAACTGCGAGGAGCATGGGGAAAACGGGGGTGCATCGCGTCCCATGAAAGGGTGGAAGAATTCTCGCGAGCCAGTTCTACCGTTGCGAATTCTACGCGCTGAAGTTAACCAGATACAGCTCGGTTATTCCCTCCGAAGAATTTTCATTGCTTTTTTATCATCACCGTTATTATTTCTTTATGCATTGCACTGTTCAACTTTATCGTTGTTGATGCCGAAACAAAAAGATAAAAGAGAGAATCGAGGAGAAAAAAGCAATTGAAACAAAAGCTGCGAGGTTGTTAAATATTTTCTTGCAAAATACGGAGACGCGGGGTTGAATGTAGCAATATAAGTCGTTGTCGTGATTGTACGCGGATTTGAAAAATCATTGAAGCGCGAAAAGAATCATCAGGATTTTGCTTCAACCGAGGAAGAAAAATTACGATATAAAATCGCGGACGCAAGGAAAACGACTAGAAAATCCTTGGGTAAATGTGCATTTCCGAGCGTGCGCTGATTGCGGCGAACGAGCACCTGCCACACCCCATCGACTTCTTTCGCTCAGTTTTGGTCCGCGTTTTCTCTATTTTCCGGTTGCCGGTGCGCGCTATTTTTTTTCTTTTCCATTGTTTCTTTTATTACGATTTTCTTTTTTTTTTTTTTCGTTAGCTCTTTTGGTTTTTATTTCGCGCAATTCTTATTTCCGTATTGTACGCGCCAGCGCGACCTACCGTGTCGGAAGACGAAAATCCGAGCGGGTTTCGACGATTTCTCAGGCCAAGTGAATCGTGGCTGTAATACAGACGTTACGGGCATATCTAATGAGCTTCTTTTTACGTCAACCGTTAATGTATTTGTGAATTTTTTACCAACCGGTTATGGCTGCGCCTCGCGAAAAACGATAGACTTTTTTTCTTTTCGCGTATCCTTCCATACATCCGAATGCTTTCGTTTATGCATGCAACACTCGGTTGAAGGTTGGGGAAAAAAAATTTGCTTTGTTTTCATGATTCCTTTTTACGTTACTCACAGCCGAGTTGACGAGCTTTCCTGCTTTCAACGAAAACTAGAGCGAATTAAAAATGACGATACTTGCATTAAAATTATTCATCGAAACGGCAAAGTGAAACAGTGACATTTTAAATGGAAAATTAAAAATCAAATAACGAATTCGGTCTATGGAAAATTCCCTTTTTCGTCATAATTCGGAAAAATACAATTACATTTTTTATTCGAAAATACTGAACCCCTGCGGCAGTCGATCAATGAATCTAGCTTTGGACGGAATGACGTCCATTGAAAAACAAAATTGCAACGAGAAAATGAACAAACAAATACCTAGATATGCATTGTTTCGCATTGTGAGAGAAACGATTTGATACAAGCAAACAAAAAATGCAATGCGCGTACCGTTGTTCTCACACAGCTCACATGCTCAATCGTTTCGTGTAAATATTTTTCAATTGTCCACAGTAACTATTTGCCATATCTATGTTTCCACCAATTTTTTCGCGAATTACAGCCATAAAATAATACAAAAAATGTACTCCAACAGTCATCCGAATTTTTACGTCGATTTTTTCAAGTAAATAAATATCTGTTGGTCAACGTTTTAGACCGGAAGAAATAATAATAATAATAATAATAATAATAATAATAATAATGATAATAATAATAATAATAATAATAATAATAATAATAATATTTATAATAATATTGATAATAATAATAATAATAATAATAATAATAATATTGATGATAATAATAATAATAATATTGACAATAACGTAAAAATACGGATAGGTAAAATAGAAATCCTCAGATCAACCTAAATTATTTTCACGATTTGATTTCATATTAAAAATCCTGACGTACAACTTTACAAATTTTAATTCTTTTATTTTTTGCAGAATCATTATCACCTACGAGCGGTATTTTTTCCCTTCATTTTCACCGTACGCTTGTTACAAAATAATGTTGAAGGTAAAAAGAAATAACACATTGGATATAAACTTACGATGTGAGGTGGGGAGCGTAGCAAGATAAATGGATCGTGCAGTAGCAGCGGAAGACACGGTACGCGGTAATACAGAGGCGATTTTTAATCTCTCACATCGTCGAGAACCAAACCCCGGGGTGAAAACGCTCACGTGCACATGCACGTGGTCGCACATGGGAAGTATAGCTGAATAGGTCCAGGAAGTCGGCGAGTGCGCGGACGTAATAATAATTATTATGTCGGGTAAACCCGTTCTGCTTTGAGCTCGATTCAATACCGTCGGTCTACGCTCGCGAGAGTATAGGTACTTCATACCTTCGTAGCCAGAGAAAGGAGTCACTAATTCGTCGCGAGTTCCTTCTCATTGTGTCGCGCCATCGGGCATCGAGCACCGGACACTCCGCGGAGCGAGCAACCACTCGACAACGTTTCCCTCGGCGTATCCCTTCGTTATTTCCTTTTTTTTCTTTCTTCCATCGAGCATAGCACCAAAAGCATCCGAGAACTCGGAATATAATCGTCGAAATAAGAGTAATGAATGAACGGTCTTTGCTCCAGGTTGCGGGGTATATGACGAAAGTGAGTCGCAACGTAGTTCCAGCAGCCGTGTTTCGTAAACGAGTGCTCATCAATCATCAAATTGCACGGGAGCGGATACGAGCGAGCATGCGAACAAACAGTGCAGTCGTAGCGAAAAGAGAGAGAGAGAGAGAGATCGAGAGAGAGAAGGAGAGCGAGAGACCAGTCGTCTGGCGTTATACGTGCTGCTGTCTGTGCCGAGAACAAAATTTATGATATTCCTTTTTGTATGGGTATACAAACCAGAGGGATGAAAAACTCGTATATGTATTTAGCCGTTGGCACATAATCCCCGCACCAGGACCGGGCGAGAAACGTTGCCGCTGTTGGTGCTGCTGCTGCTCCTATCGTGCCATTGGGTAAACGAAATTTTCGTTTTAAACAAATCAAATTAAACGGGATGCCGCATCGTGCGTTAGCTCTCTCGCAAATAATATAACCGGGTAATTTGATATAACTGTCGAGGGAGACGTACTTGCGGCCCGGCACACATATGTCCACCCCGCCACCACGCCCTACACCCCGCGTTTCCATGGATATTGCACAATTTTCGGGCACAGAAGCTTCGATGCATCGAAGCCGGGGCACGTATTTCGATAACAGCGACGAAAACGCCCGCGCTCTCGGCACGGCGTAACGGCAGCGCGTGGTCCGTACACAGACACACACACACACACATACACACACGCACACGGGGTAAGGAAAAACGTCCTCCGCATTGCATTGTCCGCAATTGGAGCAACACCTGGACGCCTGGAGAGCTTTTCATCGGTTTGGCCGGTAGGGCGTGCGCGTGTTAACGGGTCGAGTGGGTAGAGACGTCGCGTCGCGATAGTATTCCGTGGGTGTCGGAACGCCTGGGATGCGATACAATGCCGGGCGGGAGAGAGAGGAGGAGGAGGAGGGGGGGGGGGCTATATGGGGGAGCGGTTGGTCCCGTATTCTTACGAGTGGCAGCCGATGCCGATGGCTTGTGGCATGCTGCGAGCGAGAGGCTCTGTTAATGCCCAGGCATATGGAGCACACTGCTTGATGAATCTCATTTGATCGCTCACTTGGGCTTTATCGCTTGGCGCGGACACGAACGGCGGTTGAGGGCTCGCCAAAAGTGCCAATTTTAACTCCCCCCCTCCCAAACCCGAGCGCGCTTTTTCCTTTGCAGCTCTCAGCCTCTTTCACTCGCAACCCTCTTCCCGGGTTTCCATTCTGTTACGGCAATAATCGCCTCGTCGAGACCCAACGCGACCGCAAAGAGCGCGAGCCAAGAGTAGTCCACGCACACACCCCCTTCACAACGGAACAACAGCAGCGGCAGCAGCAGCGGAAGCCCCTGCACGACCATCGTTGCCACCCTCCGAAACACCCCATAGGTCAGAGACTTTGCGCCACTACGACACTGCCAACTCCGTTGTGGGACGCATAATGAAAAGGGACCATTATGCACGCATATTGACGTGTCAGCCATAAGTGTTGGCTTCCAATGCAATTGTTGAGGGATTTGAAAGTTCGTTGTTATACGTCGCAACGTTATTATTAATGTAATTCTACTTGGTCACGTTGCCGAGCCGAGTTATCGTCGATTAAATAATTAAGTGGACGATAATCGCCGGTGCAAAGCGCACGTTACGACGAACGGAGAAATACACGAAAGGCTTTGAGGGGTTGACGATGCATATCTCGACTTCGTTTATACACACGCGATTTATTTATACCGAACGTTGTTTCTACGTGGAAACGAATTTTGTTGGATTGTCGCGTTAAGAAACGGGGTGCGAACTACGTGCATGCACATTGTACGGAAATTATGAAAGCTCGGAAATATTTTTCCCGATGGTGCCCCATGATTCGCTTGACAGGAGCTTTATGTCTGAACATGTATACGGATCTCGATACATACATGTACGACGGAAAGTCGAAACGGCATCGAATTTCGGGGGTTAGAGTAAGAATTTAGTATAAACGTTTTAACGTTGCTTTTCCGCGAGTCGTTTCGACGAAGACCGTTGCTTCTATTTTTATTTTCAATAGGGATCGGTTAAGCAACTTTTTGCAGGCTATGCGTTTGAAGCATAGAAATTGTTTCAAGCATTCATGGGGAATGGACGAGGTGGGTTTATGCAGATGTATCGTTTTTTCAGTAGAACGAAACCGTTCGAGTCAGACACACCCGCTTGATGAGGATCAAAGACTCGGCAGACACGCGATCTCCCTCTCCCTCTCTCCCCCTCTCTCTCTTTCTTTCCTGGGTGAAAGACCGAATTGCAAATTGTAGCAGCCTTGAAGTCACATCGAGATATAGATATACAATTGCGCTCGTTGGTTTGATTGTAATGGGCAATTACACCGTATTAATTAGATGATCGATTGAAGAATCACGAGAGCGGCAGCACCGCTTCCTTTCTTCTTTCTCCGTAGTAATTAGAGCCTAATTTGGCAGTGAATCAAATTTGTTTCCAACATATTTTTCACCAACGCAAAGTTTTTATTGATTGTGAGATTCGCAACAAAAATTATATAACATATAACGGCACGTAAATTACAATGCAGAAGCACAAATATTTATTTGCACGTACTGAAAATTCCGTGTATTCGATCGTGACGAAATAACCATACCTGTTTAATATAGCCACTCTCTATAATTATGAATAGTGTAGATGAAGTTCGATACTCTCCCATCCATTTCAGCTCGAACGTTATCAGAATAATAATTCAAAGCAACACAGGAGTTTTATCGCGACGCACGAACGTTTCGCCGGCCAATTGACGCTGGCACGTCGTAAATAATTCGGTGAAAGAAACCCCAACGAAATACGATATCAGCCCGAATAATGAAAGAATCAGTACACGCGGTGAATTGCCGTATAAATTGGCTGGCCGAGGCATGAGATGACGAGCGGTAAATCCCTCGGTCAGACCGGTCGGTCGCCAACGAGATAACCGTTGGGCATATTATCGTACGACACAGACCGTGTTGACGTACGTCTTACGACGAGCAATGCGATTTGCCACGATTGGCTAATCGATGCACGTTCACTGTATATGACATTGACTATACATCTATATACATATATATAAATATATATATAGTCACACATGGTCCCCGGGAATAGGAGTGCAAGTCGCTCCGCTATCAATTGAACGCACGGGGACCTGATTATCCGAAGGGTCGAGTGATTCACTGGCTCGTAATAGATTCGCCTCGGTATAGGTGAAGTACGCACACCCACGCACGCACAGGCTCCGTGCCATCTCAACGATGGACCATGCAATAGAGAGTACGTGGAAGCACAAACAGAGATGGCAATGGCCATCTCTGTGAGCGACGTCAACAACGTCGAAGCGAGGGCTCGACTCGACGACGGGTACGAGTAGGAGGGGAAGAAGGCTATATTGTTCGAATGATAATATTCCCCGATTACCGGGTCAAGGACTCCGATGACGTTACGTACGCTGCCACGCGGCCCTCGAGTATCCCTCGGGTACCGTTCATTACGTAATTAACAACGGGGAATAATTTTGCTCGATCGAACCCATGCGTTCTCCGTGTTCTGGGTCGAACTCAATCACATTGCGACTATATAAACCCGGTTGTAAGGGAACACACCGAGTTTCGTGTTACCAAGTGGGCGAGAGATATGCGGGTGCCGCTTCGTCCACGTTCGTGTAATATTCATCAACCCAGAGAGGGAATTGGAGCGTGTGCGTCTGTATGTGTAAGGTAACTACTCTCTCTCACTCTCTCTCACTCTCTCTCTCTCTCTCTCTCTCTCTCTCTCTCTCTCTCTTTCTCTCTCTCTCTCTCTCTCTCTCTCTCTCTCTCTCCCCCTTCCTTGCATTCCCTCGCAGTTAGTTCTCGGATATGTGCCGGTACAGCGAGATAGAGTAGACGTTAATCCAACGAGGATCTTCGCTGGGATCTTCGCCGGAGCTTTCTCTCATGTTCGCGCGGCTTATACTCGCTTCGCTGTACCGCCGCGCGGTATGTATTCTTGCTCTGTACGTGATACAACGGTTACATGTGCTCCGCGACATGATACACGGAGTCAACGTAGTTGTAAATCAGTCGATTACACACATTCGTACGTAACTCGACGATGTAACGTCGATACAATGTGCGCGAAACGGAGACCGTACACCGAGTCAAGAGTTTCAACCGTCAACCGGTGAACCGGGATGATTGTATATGATAATACGACTTGGGAGCTTAGTTCGCGCGCACACACTCGGCCGAGTCAATGCCCAGCGGTCGGGGTTTTCGAAGCGTTTACCGTGAAATTACGGCGAGAGACTTTCGAGACTTTTAAACTGTTTCAAGTATTCCAGTTTAACCCTTGAATATATTTCCATTAACATCTCGAGGATCTCGAGGCTCGTACTGATACAACGAATTCATAGAAACGTAACTTTTAAGTTTGAGCAAATATTCGTCTACAATTTCTCGCTATCCAGTGGAGAATTTTTTTTTAATCTACATTTTTTGTTTCATTTTTCCAAATTGAAAATCGGAGCTTTCAACGGTCAGAGGGAAAAAATTTTTTCGTTTTAATTTTGTTTTCAAGAACCCTTTCATTGCCGTTGGGAGTTTACCAATGGATATTATACACATGGAACCGCGGGCACGAATGAGTTAGATGCATCGACGCCAGGGCACGGTTCGCCGAATAAAAGTGATTCCTCTCTCGGCCCGACGCCATCCTCGCTCCCGCTGATGCTGTTGTCGCTGGCGCTTTGGCTGCTTCTGCCGGTGGTTGTGCTGGTCCTGGTCCTGCCGCTGCTGCTGCTGCTGCTGCTGCTGCTGCTGCGGCTGCAACGCTCAATGTTTTTATTCTCCAATATTTCCGTCCGCGAAATTGGGATCTCCTGAATAATTCATGTTAGGCGAAATAATAAGAGAAGTTGAAATACATACTCGAACGAATAGATTGGAACGGCGAGCCATCAATTATGAGAGGTGAAATTAGAAGTATAAATCAGAAATGGTATTCGCTATACCTACCGCCTCGTGTGGTGGGTAGTCTCTAACACGCTCGATCATCCGGCGCGGTTCGAATCGATAAATCAAAACGTGATGTGTACGGCTGCGTGCCGCTCGTCGGCTCAGGTCCATCGTTTTATACGTAATAACTCACTCGGTCATAATTGGTGACGAAATTCCACGTTCGGTGTTTGCACACACTTAAATTGTCTTATTCGTTTTTTTTTCGCCCCTTTTTTTCTTTTTTTTTTTTCTCGTCTTCGACGATTCACTCGGAACCTCGTTATTACGAGGGCTCTCAGAGTGCTCGCGTTTTCAGGCGTTTTTTTTTTTTCAGTTACACTATATGCTTCTTTCCCCTTATTCTAGCCGTCATTGTAATCCCTGAGTGCAAATTAGCCATGCTGACGCATGCAGCCGCATCACCGGGTACGGAGCACTCAAGTTTAATTGAATGCTTCTGATTGAAAATGCTCAGGGCGTATATCGATCACGAAAGAGAGAGAGAGGAGGAGGAGAGCGAACGTCGGAGACTGCGAGTAAGAGAAAGCGAAGGAAAAGAAGATTGAGCGCGATCGGTGAACCACAATGGTCATCGCAAGGTTATATACGGCGGAGGTACATTTAATCAATTACCAAAAAAGGTTGGATCGCACGAGAGTGGAAAATTTCACCCGAAAAAATATTATCGAGGATCGGATCAATGACTCTACTTGGAAAACATTCCGAAATGTTTTTCAGGATTGCAGCGATCGAAGAAATAACATTTTCCGTGCGCTAGCGGTCCAGCGATAACGTTAATGTATAAATATTAATTTTTAACATAAACGTCGAGTGCTAATAATGTAGAATCATCGTACGTTTGTTCAGCTCTGAAGATGCAGTTCAAATCGAATGGAAAATAATTTTTGTAAGTTAACTCCACCGTAATAAGTAGCTCAAACTGTTGAGTCATTTTACGGGAACAATGTTGCTGGCCCCATTTTGTACGTGCGAGGCTCGCAAATACAGGACGCAGGTCGTGTAGAACCTATTATCTCAACTGCGTTTCTCTCGGTGCGCGGGGAAAAAGTAAATAGCAGTGTGCAAGTAGCGCTAGTCGCGCTACAAAGCCAGTCAATGGCCACTGAATAGTTTATCCGCCTGCGGGAAGTTAATGAGTTCCGCTTGCCAACGAAAAAAAAAAAAAAAAACATGAGCGCGGTTCGTGAATGAGAGACCCGTAAAGTCCAACAACGTAATAAGCGTGTCTAAGTAAATTTAAACTTTTCAATCGTTTCAATTCACCCTTTTCGTCCTGCCTCTCGAACATGTTCTTGCGATAATAATAGACGGTATTAGAAAATTTCAAACGTAGTTCGCGAGACTCAACGAACGACGTCCTCGATCACGTCCGAAGACGGTGACGAATCGAGCGATACAACCGTGAACAATAAAAGAGCAAACGATCCGAAGTTCGGTCGGGACGAAATAAGGGTCTGCGAGGGATGCATTACGTACTGTGTTACATACGAAGAATACTTTGATTGATCCATTGTCAAGAAAAAAATGAAATAAAATAAAATAAAAATTGTCGAGTCCCTGAGGAGCTTCGAAAATGGTTTACAAGGAAAAGGCGACGCGCGAACCCCTTTCACGGCCTCGAGGGCGTGATCGAGTCTCGTCTTCGGTCTCGGTTTGTTCAGCGGGTTTTCATCGAGGCAAAATCCGGGCGACTCATTGTCACATGGGTCCCCTCTGTATCGAATAACATCTACCAGCACTTCTTTCTTCCTCTCTCTCTCTCTGCCTCTTTCTCCCTCTTCCTTTCGGCCTCTGATCCCCGGTTTCTTCTCATTTGGGACTTCGGACCTGTCCTACGGTGCGTCCCGCAGAGCCGGCACGCTTCAGCCCGGGGAAGCAAAGTTCGATGCGGGGTTTTGTTGCGTGAAACAGGGGAGCCAGGAACGTTTGACGGAAAGGAACATCGGTTGCGGGAGACAGATGTTTGACGTGTTTATGGCGGGGATATGGGTTATACGCGCGTAATACGATGCCACAGGCACGCGCGTCAGTATTACAATGATCGCACGCTACGGGAGTTGCGTGTTTCGGCATCCGCGAACATTCATCGAAGCGCAACAGCGATGATAGTGCGCAGGCGGTATATCCTCGGTTATGATCGATGTTCCATTTTGCTCATTTCCGTTCCATCGTACGATACGGTTTATCATTATGGAAGTGATTGAAGCATTTCTCGTCAAGATTGTTGAAACGTGGGTCCCTTCTCGTACCTCGTTACGAAACCGCGCTCAACGTGTAATTAATTCGTAAGACGTTCGGATGAGTGAAATTTCTGTTGCAGCTATTGTTTGCAAGTGCGTGAGTACGAGTGGTGGATCGTACGGAGGAAAATGGTATGAAAGATGCGAATAGTTCAGCAATAACAAGCATCTATTTATCCACAAGGATGTGTTTTATTTTGTAAAAGTTCGCGAGTTTCTACGGTTGCATGATTTCGTTTCGCTGGGAATTTATTTGGAATGTAAAATCTTTTCCTATACGTCGGTTATTGTGCAAATTGCGTTGATAATACTTTAATGATAATTTCTGTACTCATATCAGAGATAATGTTTTTTGTGTGAAAACGTCACGTGTTTCGCCGTTAACTCGGGACATCGTCATATATTCACAATTTAACGACAGGTCGTAAAATGAAACGAACAATGTTAGCATCCATGAACCGGGCTATTAAAAAAGTGCAACTAATGAAAATCTCACATATGTATATCGAGTGATTTATTGTTGCACGATGCTATAAAATTTCGTACACGTGTCACGTTTACAGAAACATTGAATCGACATAATTGTTTCGGGCGGTCGCAGTAACCGTAAAAATTAGAAATGTCGAAAGTAAATGACACCGAAATGTTTGAGCGAACCCAGGTAAATCCAGCTTCGTCGCACTTGCACCGAGCGCGATTCGACCTGGCTTGGCTGCATCGTCAAATAACGAACTTTATAAAAGTTGGATTAAACGAAATTCGCGAGGATTTTTTTCGCGAAATCGTCGAGTAACTGTTTGCTCGTAGCTGGCACCGGTCGCACATGTTCGCAACCACTGATTTATACAGTAGTCGTAAAAATTCCGTGTTGCGTTTCGTGCGGTTTACCTCCGAGTCGGAGAATAAATTATTAACACGAATTCGGGTAAGTAGGCGAGGAGTGTGTATACTTTCGGAGGATGGTACTCGCACGTTGGTGAATTTTACGAGGGAGAATATAACTCGGTAGTCAGACGAAAATCCACGTTTTGCTTTTTTTCACTCGGTAGAAGCGTATTCTAAAAAAAAATCTCTTTCACAGTGCATATATGACTCAAGGTTAAAGGGCACTAAAAAAATAAGTCGTACCTTCGTTGCCACATCGTTGGTCTTATGTGAAAAAAAAGCTGGAACGAGTATTGAAATTGATGTGACAAGCCACGCTGACGACCGCCGAGAATAGAATACGTAGAGTTAGGACGATCCATTTAGCGGCGATGCAAATAAGGTCCTTGATCGAAAATTCAACTCGTTCTATATGTATACGCTCCCAACCAATTATGGCCCGACGTGAGCGGGGTACGGTGAAAAAAAAAACGAGTGGAGAGGCGAGATTTTCTTCTCATTTTCGCTCAACGATGTACGAAAGTTGGAGATAGTTGAGACATCGATTTTTCTCATATTAATTCGAGGTTTAAGCGAAACTTTTAATTCATGCGGTGCTTGGCTCTTCGCGGTTCACTGTATTCTACCACAAAAGACTGAGTCTGCTGCTTCGCGGAATTTCACAAAGTTTTGAGCTTTGCGAGCACCCTCGTACCCCGTCGATATTTTGGCTTTCTCCTCCCCTCGACCCGTTTGCTCCGCCAAACGTCGAACGAGATTATTCGACACTGGGAAGGACAAAAATCATCTAATTACCGCCAAGCACGTCGTTGAATAGTCATATAGCTACGAATTCATTGATACCTATGGTAATTTATTTAATTTTGAGTTTGTCCACGACGCACCTGTGGACGAAAAATTATACGCCATCTCACTCCGGTCTTTCCTTCGTAAAATTCACGAGTTTCGCAAAGTTTCACGCCATCGCGCATACCGAGCAGATTCCCACTACGTCGCATTACTAACGACGTAACCCACTTTCACTCTGAATAATTCATCGTTGTATCCGTATCAACAGACATCACAATAAAAATGAATACATAACAAAATTAAAAAGAAACAATGAAAAAAGAACCCCTCGATAATTGCTACATTGCTCAATTATTCGCAAACACTTTCGACGAAGATGAATAATGGATAATAAAGTGCGAAGAGCTCTCCTTCAGCTACGCCTTCAATGCTCCTTTTCAACAGTTTGGTTCGAACTTGAGTTGGTTCCCGTTGCCTCTCACCCAAGCGCGAGACGCAGACTGTAACAAACCGGGACAGAGACCGAAGCAGAGAGAAGCGAGTAAGATGAAAATAGAGAAACTACGGGGTACGCGGTGACGGAATGCTTTCGAATCTTCCGTAGCAACTTTCGCGAACAAGATTAATCGAAGTAAATCCATTCAATTACGTTTTTGCATCCCCGTCGAGCTCGGGATCTCGTTTTATTTGTATTATTTAATCAAAACTTTATCCGCTCGCGTAGCCGCGTCACGGTGGCGCAGACGGCAAGGCGCGGGACGGATGGGGAAGAGGGGTGCGGATTCGGTCCTGGGACGGACGAGAGGACGGAGAGAAAGGACGATCGTTCTCTTGATCCTCGCAAGAGCTTCCTTTCTAGTATCCCGAACGGAGATTCGTTTCCGGGCGGACCGTAGAAATTCGCGCACAAAACGCTTAGGTACCGCGCCGTCTTGGACAGGCGTGCTCTCCTTCGTACAGAGCCCCATGGACAACCCGCAAATACGTATACATAGATATATAAATTTGGGCTGTAAACGATTATTGGTCGGGCGTCGAGAGCCGAGGCGCCGGAAGCTGGACGATCGAGAGAGGACTCGGCTTCGCACAATGGTGTGCGGTACATCGAGGAACCCAGCGAGAATATATAGGGAAAGGGGCCACGGACAGACGTCTATAATAATACTATATATATATATATATATATATATATATATATATAATAAGAGAGACGCCGAGTCCGACGAGGATGGAGAACCGGAGGGCCTCCCGAGGATTCCGATAGGACGTGACCGATCGAATACAGCAGGACATTCGACAGAGCGAACTCTGCTATATCCAATCTTGTGGGGCGAGGGTGGCTCAACGGCCTTCCTGGCAACGGCGGCGATGATTTCCCGTTGATAATACTTCGAGAATAAGGATCGCACTGGCTACGAGGTATTTCAACGGACCACACTTAATCGCTCTACGGATGTTCCAAACTCTTATTGAAAACCATATATTCTACGGCGCAAATATTCGAATAATCACAAATAATAATATTTGGAATGCGAATAATAACCCGATTTGACTGATAATTACATTATGTCACGGCTGGCCGTCTTTCGTATTTTCTATGAAATTGATTTATATTTGTGTTATTTTTTTTTGCTACGAAACGAATTCCTCTGGATGAACATGAAATCTGCGTGGAATAATATTTAGCCGTCTGTACAGTGCACATACTATTGATAAAATATTGATACCAATTTCTTTATTTGGCAGCCAACATGGTGGATCAATTTTGCAAACATAAAATTCAGGTGACGTTGAGACGATGAGAACGTACATACGATGCGAAAGAAGAGCAAATTGCTCGCGGAGAAGGCGAAGATGAAAGCGATTAAGTGCAGCAGGACTTTGGTCGAAAATGCGGAAAGCATTACAATGACGATCCCGATATACGGATCCGTTTATATACACCCATTATATACACATATATTAGTATATATATAAACCGTATCGTTGGTATCGTCCGTATGGAAAAGGAAGTGTGTGCCGAGCGATAGCGATAGAGATGCGATAGCAAGAGAATGGTCGGTCCTCCGGCGCGCCTCGTCCGTTCAATCCGATCGCGATCTCGATCGAGAGCGACGAAGATCGCGGAGAACGAGCCCGAGAGCGCGCGAAGGCCACCATGTGAGGGTTACACAAAGTCCGATTGTATATCCGGTATATATACGGGGTGGGCATAAACGCGAGTATATATACGTGCTGGGCATATAATCGGACCAACTGTGGGCAACGACGCGGAGTAGGAAACTCGGTGTACTCGGCGAAAAGACGAAAACGGAAGCTTCGTCTCGAGTGAGCAGGGTCGGTGGAATATAACGTCATGAGCGTTCCTAGGGTTGATGTTGCTGCTGTAGCGTTTGCCGCGGGATCTGCTGCAGAAACGGCTCGTAGTACACCCAGCAACGACGGTAGAAGCTATACGCGTAGTTACCGCTTCTTGTGTGTTGGATATATATAACGTCGCCGGTCCACCGAAACCTCTCAAGCTTCTCTGTATCCACCTCTGTTTCAGTGACGACGCGTCGCCGCAACACACGTCCGCGAAATCCGGCGTGTGCGAAACGGAAAGGAGGACGAAAGAGCGGGATATAGCCACGGGGAAACGTGGGAACCGACGCAAATGTTAAACAGCGAAATTCTCGCGCGGAGCGGGAGAACATACCGGACGGAGGGGAAAGGGAAACTAGAGGGCAAGGAGCGAAAGATCTTTCGTTGGTGGTTATGCTGCTACTGCTCTATATATATGTATATATTCGTCTCCGAGGCACTGCGCCAGAATGGCGATGTCTACAAGGGTACGCGCCGCTGGAGCCAGCAGCCAACACCGCCAACGTGGTAGACCGATGCTAAACAGACTACGTTACGTGCAATATACCGCACATTGTATAGCCCACCGGGTGTATACGTACTGTGTATACGAAGCGATAGATAGAGGAAGAGAAAGACCGAGAGAGAGAGAGAGAGAGAGACTTTACCGCGTTTCCCGAAAACAACAACGTCCGACCAGTCTCTGACGGTGGTTCAGGCGTCGGTGGTCGAGCGCGAGATATCGTTGGAACTTGAATCGTGGACGTGGAGTTGATGAACGTTCCTATTACTCGTGAAACGTCCCCACTTGCTTCGAAGGATACTTGCTTAACATATGCCACCACCACACACGGGATACACTTTGTGTTATTAACGAATAAATAACGAAAAAGACTACGATGTAATTTAATCAGTCGGTGTTTCCGTACGTACGACTAGACGGCCGCTGCACCGTGACGGCATTGGTACCCTGAACGAATTCAAGAAATAAAATAGGAAGAATTTCATTGGCCCAGATTGAAGGGGTGCGAGTACCGATTCCCTTGTGAGCGAACTGAAATATTACATCAGATTCAAGTAATTATGAGCAAGAGCTATTTATTTTCAATTATGAGGGTAGCCCGCGCCAGATTGCTGCGGACGCAAACATTTGGATGAATTTTAGCTGAACAGGTTCCATTTGAAAAATATAATTTAATTTGAAAGGATTGCTATTGTAAAATACTAATTATAGCCACACAGTAGCCGCGTTTTCAACGAATGATAACGAAGGCCTTCGCGATCCGCGGGATATTTATCTCCACTGTCAATACCAAAAAATACAGCCCGTGTATCCTCGTTACCGTGATCATATGCAATCATGTACACTTCATATCGTTCTCATTGTCCGCGTCGTGAATAATATTTTTAATTAAAGTTCCGTTGAATTCTAGAGAAAATCACATGAGCCATGTACGTTCGTTACTCGTTCCCATCACCAACGAAACAAAAAGTACCAAATATATCAAAATAAATAAAACAACAACACCAACGACCAAACGAGAACGACGTAGGATAAAAAGGACGGTGAAGGAGAGTTTGGATAGTTGTAGCATCGAATGGAATGAATTGCCAGTGAGGAGTATCGGTTCGAATGCGACGCTGTCTCGTCGATGGGTTGGCGGGAGTGGCCGTTCCACGGTGCTGCAGTGTCGTCCGGCAAGACGCCGATCCACCTGGATTTGTAATTAAAATCACAATAACAAACACAACGGGGCGAGTTTCCGAGAGTCGGTATTTCGTTTTCCATGGAACAGCGTAAACCGAGCTCGGATAAAAAGTATTAGCTCACCATCAGTCCCATACATATTCACAGGGGTTCGTCGCACGTTGAAACGTCGCGCAATACCCCTCCTTTCGAACGCCTCTGCGCTGGGAGGCGCCGCGCGGCCCCCTGCGTTCCGCGTTGCGGAGAAAACCGCGGACTGCGGATGGTCCGCATAGGTGCAACGAAAGAGTATACGATTCGTACGGTAGGTGCGATATACGCGGACAACAGTCCCGGGCGTTCGGAGGAGCACGGTACGTATGGGGAGAGAGAGGGAGAGGGCGGAGAAAAGCGAGAGAAACGAGGAGAAACGAGGCGAAAAAAATAAAAAGCTGCGGTGGAGAGAGGACTATAATGGATGGAGCTTGCCACCGTTGCATTCCCCGCTCTCATTCCCTTTCTCGTTTAACCTGTCTCCGTGATGCCACTCCTTCCTGTATATTTTCCTTTTTTTTTTAAATATTTTTTTTCTATTTACTTTTTCGTTATTTTACGGACTCTCGGAAACGCGAATAGCGTAGGAAAATGGAGGAAGCCGATAGATGAATTATTTGAGCAAAGAGACCAAAAGTTTCAGCGCGCTGGTGAGAGTAAGAAAGCGCGCGAGCGATAGCCGCGACAGCAATGAAAAAAGAACTATGACACGCGGTAACAGTCTGTGCCTATAGGTTTGCTGACTGCGACACTGCTGAGGACGTGTAAAAAAAAAAAATGTGAAACACGAGTATGTGACGAGGATCCTGGACGTTGAGATGAATTTTGCGTTCGTTATATTCTCGGTAGAGGTTGTCACTGGCGGATGAGACGAAACGATGCGGTTGTGCAACTTAATCCTTTCGCGTGGAACCGGACGATGCACACCGGACTCGCCGACGTACGTCACTTACTCGAGTCATATGCATGGGGACGTTGATTATCAGTCACTGCGAAAAATTTCAATTGCGGCTAGATTTTTCAATGTTTTAAACAATTTTTCCAACGTACGGTGCAATTTTTTTTCTTTCTAAGCTATGAGTTCGTTTCTCAAACGTGAAAGTGTTGAATTACGGCACGTACGATCTGGCGACGAGTGTTTGCGTGACAAAACCGAGATTGGTTCCTCGGTCGTTCGTAAATTCACGGAGAAACGAGATTGCGGTGTGAAGAAAGTTGCAGGATTACCGACAAGTACGGCTAAACTCTCTGCGGCGAACCACTTAAATACCGCTAGCACTGCCGGTGCTGGCGGTTCTTCCACGAGTTTTTTTGTTTTTTTTTACAGCGTTAGCGTTTCACCCTCAACGCTTTTCGCAATGGTTGTGCGTATTTACAGGAGCAAACAGTGCAGCAGGGGTATGAAATGTTGATATATGAGAGCCATAAAATAAGTTTGATGGAAAAAAGAAAAGTAGACCTCCGAGTATCAGGCATATAAATTCCGAATCAATTCAAATACAAACACGCTTCGCTTTCGTGCAAATGGTAGAAACGAAAAGGTGAAAAAAAAAAAATTAGAAATTGTTTCCAGATGGTTTTCCCGGTTTTTGTCGAGTTCCTCAAAAAATCCGGCGATCCTCGAGCAGCGAAATGCCGTTCGACGTTTACCCAGCTCGTGATAAAATATGCTGAAGATGAGGGAGCCGAAGAAGAACGCGAGCTTGAACTAGGAGGAGCGAAACCGTGGCACTGCTTTGAATCTCTGGAATGTCTCCAACAATAATTTTAGTAAATTAAACGTAACTTCTCACACGACGCGGATAATTCTCTCGCTTCTAGAATCCGCTCTTACGTTTCCCGCTGCGTTCTCTGATGGATTTCGAAGCACTTGCTTTGTAATATCTCCGTGCCATTCCTTCACCCGTATATAATCACGGCATAGCGAAACGTTAATCAGTCCGAGAATAAGGGCTTACACCGCGTGTCACAATATCCATGTCAAGAGGAAGCTGTTGAAACGAGAAATCCTTGAAATTTCTTCGCAATATCGTCGTCCTTGCAATAAAGATTGGAATTAACGTTCGACAAAGTGTTTCTTTGATCGAAGTATCGCGACAACCACGCGCATCACCGATTTTACGGCTTCTTTCCACTCCGCACTCAATGATAAACCATAATTTTACCAGTTTTAAAAAAGTTCTTTCGAACCTTTCTCCATGAAAATGCAAAATAACCGAATGAATAGAACAAAACGAAAATATTCCGTGCAATCGTCAGAATTACTTTTAAACTACAAGCCAGAAAAAAACGTCCAATATTGTAATTATACACGTAACTCCACGTTCGCACGAACATTTCGTTTTTTATTTTTTTCAGCTCGGAACGTATCATTTCGTTCTCTTTGAAATTACGTAAAATTCCAGCCGAGCGTTTGAACTGGAAATGCGATTGAAATTATCGGGTTTGTTCATCGACCGGTTCGGGCAATCGCCACTTTCACCAATTGAGATAACGTAATTATGCAAATATCTCTGTCAAACGTAAATTCATAATGACGAGAGCGGAGAACCGCAGATATCTATCGCATCGGGTTCAGACCTCATCACTGGTTTTTGGTTTTCCATGCGGTACCATGTGGTCCCGTGGGGGCGCGAATGTTGAGTCGCCACACGATCGTTTTACAACCGGTGGTGGCCAGGCAAGCGTAAGCCGGCGCACAGGGGTGGGTCTCTTTCGAGCGAGGTCAAAAGTTGCAACAGCCCCTTAACGCGTTCCCAGCCGTTATAATTCACTCGTCCCTCATCGAGTTCCACTGAAAATGTGTGTTCATGACGATTTTCGTCGTCTATCGAACCAAAAGTTCTTTCCCACCGTCTACGTGGACCGTACGATACGCGGCAGCAGCGAAGTCAAAACTGGCGCAATGCTCGTACGATTCGCACAAAAGTCCACATCCCAAGTGAAAACGGCCAACTCGCTGTCCCGCTTTCAACTATACTCGTTATCTGCGAAAGGTACGAAAGTGGAAGCGGCACGGGAGTTCCGTACAGATTTAATGTCACCGAGAAAGGAGAGTGAGCCAAAGGCAAGAGATAAGAACTACGTGTTTCTGGTAAAAGTTGGAAGACCCGAGAGATCGATAGCTTCCCCCGGGTGAGACAACAGCCAATACAAGTTCACATGTACGTCGTCGTACACAAGACGACGTGCCACCGTCGCCGACTTCGTTGGTCGCGCCCTCTCACCCTCTCGATCCGCCGGAGACTTTAAAAAGATCATACATACAAGCGCGCACGGCCGTTGTATCGTTCGTCGGTTGCAATAGTCTAGTTGCTGCCCGGGGGCGGGCGACGCGTATGATACCGAAACCGGTTGCAGCAGCCGAACCGAAAGCAATACGAAGAGAAAAGATCGTACGTCACAGAGAGAAGTGTGAAACAAGAGTAAACACGATAGCTATTCGCTTTGTATAGAAAACTTTTAAGGTTCACCGAGGTGTTCCCGGAGGGTGGCCTGTGGGGGGGTTGCGATTCGGGGATTCCAGAGCCACGGCGGAGAGAAAAATAGAGAAGACGCCGGGAAAGGAGGCGAAGATGAAGAAAAAAGTGAGGAGGATTGTTGGGTGCCAGCTTGCACGGAAGAGAACCACTTCTACTTGGTTGTCGTCTTCGTCTTGTTTCTCGCGAGTATCTCGGTCTTCCAGCGGACCGACCGGAGTGAGAGGAGGACGGAGAGAGAGAGAGAGAGAGAGAGAGAGAGAGAGAGAAGGGATGGAGCAGCGGAAAAACGAGAGCATGGATAGTCCCGAAAGCCACTCCGCGGGCTTGTCTGGCCAACTTTGCAACGCCCGAGGCCCGAAACTCCCAGTCGACCCGCCCCCCGCTAGGACGGTGCCGTCTTCTTCTTCGGCTCCTTCACTACATCCTCTTCGACCCATCTCCGACTCGCTGTAACCTCTTACTTGTGGTTCGAGAACAAATTATTTTTCTCTTTCTTTATATCCCTTTCGTTTCCCATATTGGTCTTGTTTGCCGAGCAGAGAATGTCGGCAGAGGAAATTTACGAACATATGCAGTGGATTAAGTGTCTCTCAGCGAAACAGGTGAGGGTGCAAAATTTACCGCATTAAAAAATTAGTCGTATTCGATAGAAACAACGAAAGAAAATCAACGGTTTTGTGACGAATAGTTTTGGCAATTGCGCGGAGATGGTTCTCCGGAGTTCGGCACGAGAAGCGAACAGCATCACGCACAAGTTTCTGAAGGATCTTTATGGTACGGTGGTGGAAAGCGGTTCGAATAGGCGAGTGAAGTTTTGGCACGTGGTTAGGCTCGATAAGCGCAAGCTGACGCGGATCACGAAGCCCAAACTTGTGAGTTTTATTTTCCACTTGTTTATTATAAAAAAAAAACTTTTGTGTGCGTTTCTATGGCGCACATCGAAATTCGATGGCATATCGGTTAATGATCAAAGGCTCCCCCCCCCGAGTCGTTCACTTTTTAGTTCATCTTGCCGAATCGGGGGTCATTCGGGTCTCGCTCGAGTGATTTATTTTTCGAGTGCGGTAAAAGTGTTTCTAATTTTTCGAAGTCGTAGGACCACCGCGGAAACAACCGGAGTGGAAAGTGCAAGAAGTACGGAGAATTCAAGGGTTGAGGCACAGTTGAGGCAACGATCCACCCACGATTCTATGTACTTGGCGAGTTTCATCCCTTAGCGCTGGTTGTACTGCTGCGGGTTGCAGTTGATAGGCTCGTTAACGCTCGTGGAGCTAACGCCGGGCGCGACCATTTCATTCTTCCTCGCTTCGAACCGTTCGTGGCGAAACTTGCTTGCACATACACAGTTGAGCGCAGACAACTCGAGACCGAGGCAACGCGCAAGAAAGCGATAAACCAAGGCGATAATTCGGTGGAAATTCACCACAAATCTGTCTTTTATGTAAACGACGCTTTGCTGCTCATTTTCTGTTGAGCTTTTCTCTCTCCTGCAGATTTCGCCAACGTACCTTTTCTTCCGGAACACCTGGAAGCGACAGATCCACGTTTATCAACTGTCTTCGTCGCAGCTGCATATATGCTCGACGGTCCTGATGGGTTGCCCGAGATTTTCCAAATTCACCGCATAAGATGTTGAAAAACTTACACTTGTTCTTCAAACACTTATGACTGCTGCGAATAAATTTCCGGCAATGCCGTTCTTCACGAACCTCGACAGATTCAGCGAAGAAAAAAATTTTGGTATTGATCGAATGAACAAAAAAATGAATTACAATAAAAGATTTTTACTTCACGAGTTATTCGTGTGCATTTCGATAGATATTTCGACACATTTTTTACGCAAACGTTCGACTGACGAGCTAGCAGAATGATGAAGCATTCTTTTCGGTCGGGTTTGGCCGATTGGATGCAATATTGATGCGACAGAGAGGCAAAGTGGTTTTGGGCAAAGTCCAAATTCCTTATTGGTTTACTGATTTACCATATACCCTACGTACGATACGTACACTTACTCACGCACACCCATACATACACACGGCCACACAGACACTCACTCGTTCCGAAGCAATAGAATAGTGGAGGTAGCACTTTCCGTTCCGTGGGATGAATAACGAAATTGAATCTAATGTACGCGGTACGTAATTTCGAGATAAGGTTGTGCCCACAGCGCAGTCCTCTCCGAGATGTGGAAGGCTTGGGTCTCACTCTCAGTCTCCATCTCTCTCTCTCTCTCATCCTCGAAGTACATTCTCCGTTCTACTTGGTCATCTCTCTCTCTCTCTCTCTCTGTCTCTCAGCTACGCCGTGCACGACTCCACATCCAGCGACGATGCCCCCCCCCCCATCCCCTTCGCGCATTAATAGGAAATTGAACCGATAAATCAGACACTGGCCCACCGCAGCACACCCGGGCTAAATTACGCTTAACACACACGTTGCGGTCTGAATTAATATCAACCAGAGCTGTTAAGGAGCTACAGTGCATCTCATCCCATGCTTCGTTACACTTTACCATTCCGCTCTTCTTGTTTCCTCTCTGTTGCTCGAAATGCCCCTCCGGCACTCGCTCTCTCAAATAATTTCCTTCGCCTTTTACTTGATTTTTTATTCTCGTAAAATATGTTTTTTGGCTTATTTTGTCACGGTTACACGACGACTCTCCCTCCTTGGGGCGTTTTCGCGCCGACGCTTCTCGTTGCAGCTTCGGTAATACTCTTATCGGCTTTTTTAATTCACCTTATTATCGAGTCAAAGTTAAAGCTATGAAGGAGGAAGGGCGTGGGAAGCAAGGTGAGTAAGAAGAATTAGCTGGCGGCTGGTTGCTGCTGCTGCTGCTGCTGCTGCTGCTCGCTTTTATTTTTATCCATGGTTGATCCTCGGTGTTCGCACCCACGGATGATCGATACCTTCTGGCGGAGCTTAACTCGACGGAGCAGCTTTTGCTAATGTCTCATCCACCGGGGGAAGCAAGACCCGAGCGTTTCTCCATAACTAACTTGTACTACGACGCTTCTGACGAACAACTTGATGGTTATCTCACTCTCGAACGGCGTGTCTCTTCCTTCGTCGTGCTCAAACGTTGAAATTATTAGCTGAGTGATGAGTTCCACGGGCTTAAGCAACAAACTCGTATTCGGTACGACGCTCTCAACTCTTCAATTTACTCTTCCGTACTTGCTTCGTCGCGCGGGGTGCTTCGTATAATTTCACATTACGCAGAGATACTTCAACCCATGCTCTTTCATCCGAATTAATTATTTTAAATCTGTAATTTGTATTTCTCATTTATATTTGTTGCAATTCTTTGAACAATATTTAGCTCATTGATTTCAATGATAAAGTTATTTATTGAAATCCATTTTAATTCATTTGTTTGAGAATCGCGGAATGGACATAGGATTTGGGGAAAATGTTTTATCGTTGCATCACGACGAGTCAAACGGTTCTCTGTATCCGGGCATTTCCTCAAGCTCGTTCTTCAATATCTCTCAAAGTGGCAACGCGGTGAGACCGCGTCTGGGATAGGGTGATAAAGGACCGGCAACCTTTCGGAATATCGAGTGAAATGCGCGATCACGAACGTACCAAAGTCGTTGATATATATCCCGAGAGCTCTTGCTCTCTGACTTGCCAAAATACGACGAGTTTGATATTACGTGTGCACTCTGCCTACACGTTGAGGACGTGAGGAAAAGGCTTTTGCTCCGAAACGGGAGTGATGCAGTCACGCATCTGCAGCTGTGAGTTTATCGTACGTGCGACGAACGATGCGTAACAAAAAATAAAATGTACAATTATATTTCGCATTGTTTATAAAAGAACGCGCGCATTATTCGGATCTCTTACTGAAAAATTGGCAATTGAACATAATGAAAAACAAAGGGAATATTATTGTCGGAAAATGTTTCTCGGTAAGCCACAATTACCGCTTACTCGGCTGACATCAAACTCGAAAGTTTCGTTGACTCGCGAGCCGTGGAAGCCCGAGCCGGGGAGTTAGTTCGAGAGTGGAACAAATCGCGCTCGTAGATCGTCCGAGTTGCGGTGGACCGAGGGCACAGACGTGTGGAAAACGTTGGGGCCCGAGCACGAAGTGTAAGAAAAGCAACGAAACGCGGCGCACATCTGCCGCTGCTCGAGTCGTTCACGTTCGCGTATCCCTCGAGCCAGCCAACGGTGGAATCCACATTCAAATGGCCGGCGAGAACGCAACCATAAATTGGCAAACTTCGCTACATCGTGTTCTTGATGGTCTAACAATCAGCGACGATGCTCACGACGGGGGTCTAAAGCCAACAAAAAGAACGAGAACCGCGTAACTTTGGCAATGACTTTTCGCGCGCGTACACCGCCGCGCACACCCGTTGCCCCGCACTCGCGCGGGCGCGCGCGCGCGGATTCCCGAAAGCTTTTGGGAAAAATAAGTTTCGGTCTTTGCAGCGGTTACGGAGCTCGTATTTTTAGCCGTGTGTTTGGCGCAAGTGCGAGTGTGCGTGAATGTAAACGCGAGAGGCACTTGGAATAAATTTAGAAACGACGTGAAACGAGAGAAAAGAGAAAAAAAAAAACAAAGGAAGAGGGATAAAAAGTGGAGCGTTGGGTTCCGGCAGAAGTTTTCATACAAAATGGCCATTCGAAATTAGCCGAAATTTCAGCATGGCTCGCCGGCGATCCCTTTGATACGGGTTTTTCCACGTCAAAATCGCATAGTTTTTTTTTCTTCTCGTTATGAGAACGTCACAAGTGAAACGCGGTGCTTGCAACTCGAACTGCAACGAGTCAACCTCCGGTTGTACCGTTTTTCTCTCTCTCGAAAAATGGCCAACCTAACCGGGATTTCCGCGGTTCTACCCTGCACCCCGTAGCGGTTAAAGCGCGTATACTCGGCCAACTTTTCACATTATGGCATTGGGTCGCGGGGTACGCTAATTTTTTTTTTATTTTTTTTCTTTCTGTTATTATTTTGGTGGCTATAACGCGAACGGGCGAGCTACCGGCGGGCCACAGTCGAGCCACCGGCGGGGAGAGCGTTTATTGCGAGTAGCGGAAAGGTCGCAACGCGCAGAATCAGCACCCTCATCCCCGCACCGATAGTTATCCCGCAGTGCCGTTTCTCTTTCCGTTACGACGCCTACTCTCGTTGTTGATAACCATCAACTATTCGCAAAGTTGGCACACGTGACCCCACCGACACGTTGTTGGTAAATCCGAACTGTTATCGCATTCATTTTTTATAGAATTTCACGAATGCCTCAGGAGTTTTTTATTGCGCCCATAAGCGACGACACCCAATGACGTCTCTGACGTAAAATTCGTAGCAGCCAGTTATCATATTCAATTTCGCAATTTGTTCAATTAAAAAATAACGCAAAGAAAATTATAAGAGTCAAATGAACGTCAGCACATTGTCGTCATATACCCGTTGGCACAAGATTATTTTGTCAACATTGTCCTTGCAACTATGGGTGAGATAAAAAGTCGAGAGATCGGGTGTGTGTCGAGTCACGTTGGAAAACATGTATATTTCGTAACAGATGAGAAATTTATGTCGCGCTATATGTTACGGGGTGTCGAGAGAGGGTCGTCCGTCGGGCGTTCTCGCGAATGTACGAACGAACGTTGAAACAACGCAGGATGTTAGGGAAGGGAAATGAGAATAAGGCGTGCGACGAGAAGCGACACACGAGAAGACTCCGTTGTCAGTGGTGTGTTTTGCCATACAGCCTCGCTGTTGGGGGCTGCGCTGGGCTTTGCTCTATATCCCGGCCAACTCGACGGGAAAATTGTGCGCGAACGTGCATAGCGTTTGGCTCGACGTGCAATTTCGCGAGTGCTGGACCCTCTACGGAATGGAGAAGCTCGCTGATGCTCGTTTCTCCGCTATGCGTTACATTCGCGAGGCAGATGGCCCGTACGTACTGGTATACATCGAGAACCATCTACACGCTACATTTGTACAGCCGTAATAGTCTCGTAGTACACTTCGTCGTACGTTTCGCTGGTTGTCCTTCCACGTACAACGCCCGCATGCATGATAAAACTTCGAGCCTCCACCGAAACCTCGTCTCGAAAATCTCTCATCGTTTTTTTTCCAGAGTTATCGATAATTTTTCGCGCCGAGGTTTGGACAATGTCGATGATCAAAGCGTTTTGATCGGGATGAGAGTTTTTTTTTATCGAGGGCAGTGCAAGCTCTGTGGAACGCGAAAGGCTTCGTTGATTACGGAACGAGTGATTTGATTACAGACACCTCTCCGTGGATGCACCGTATTTTCAAGCCCGTATCATTACAATTCGAGGACGAAGGATACGCGGTAACGGGGGTATTGTGAGGTCGAACGATCCACGAGATTTTCGGACACGCACAGGTAGAGCAAACTAATCAAGACATTAATCTGCCTTATGCGTCTAGGTATGTAAATTAATCTAATTTCTATTCTCGTCGCTGCCTTTGGAAGAAAATGAGTATCACCTCTTCGGGGAGAAGGGTGTCCTACGCCCTTTGCCCCGGGCTGCCAGCCCGTCGTAAAAATGTAAATCTTGCTTTGAATAATATTCTACCGGGTTACAAGGCAAACGTACGACCTGGCTCGCTGGTTGCCTGACGGTTTCCCGGCTCGGTACACACACACACACTCACACTCACACGCACACACCGTTGGCAGGGAGGGGGGGCACGAAGGAGAGCGCGGGTGGCCCAGAAAGAGGCGAAACGGGGCTGGTATAAGGGGCAGCCGGAAGGTACGTCGCTGGACCCGTTATGCGGCGGGATAGTTAGGTATGTATAAAGTGCCATCTCCCCGGGGCGCCTCAGCCACATTAAACACTATCCACAATGGGGAGGACGGCGTCGTGCACGCCTCTAAGGTTCAGTATATAAAACCATGGAAGTGGCCTTCGCCCTTTTTCTCGTCGACTCTCGTGCACACACGTTGCGCGCCATTCCCTGCCACCGCGACGACGTGTCACCTTCTGCGTCGAAGTGGTGAGCACGAGAAAAAAAACATATATATATATATGTATTAAAGGAATGAGGCCAACGAAAAACTGGAAAAGAACCCTTTATTCCCACGCCGCTGATAGTTTTTCCTCGACCGCGAACCTTTTTGGCGAGTTTTTTGCGGTTTTGGCGTGGACAACTCGCCATTTATGCACAGACCCGCGCGCAGTGGAAATACGCGGAGAAAAAAGGAGAGGGTAAGTTTGCCACACGAGGTTTCCAAACACGATCGTATTTTACTACGATGTGGTCCCGATGTTTCGTACCCGCACGAGCGAATGGCCGGCGTTGCAAGGGTCTTTTTTTTTTAAGGAGTCAGACCCCACATACCGCGCAAGCTATTTCGTTGAAAAAATCGTTCGTATCGCATAATGCAATTATTCGAACGAACTATCCCGGTATGCCGTACAATTAAACATGTATTTTTGGGACTCAACGGTCAAGTCCGAGGTCAACCGTTTGGGGGATGAAAAATAGCGACGATGTGTTTTACGCGATCGATCGAGCTTTTCGAAGTGAATTGTGTTTGTCCGATAAAACATATCGCGCATGATACCGATTTATGCAATAACGATGAGCTTATGCGGAATTTCGTTGTATATATATTTGCATCGAAATATGGACACTCGAGTACATTTGTAAAATAAATATTTCGACGTACGCTCGAACGAACGCGTCCGTACACAGGTTTCTCCGCTTTATCACGAAAGTGTTGCGAATACGTGTTCCGTTGTTTCAATTTTCAACCGTGTCGGATCGTCGGTTAGGTGAAAAGCCGGGGCGGTAGGGTCGCGCTATCGTCGATTGTATATCACAGGAGAGTGTAATAAGAACGCGCGTTATACTCTTGTTTGAGATCGGATATAAAAAGATTTATATCGTACGCGTTGTTGTGTGCCGCTGCGCTGGCCACCCCACCGGCCCGAACGGTGTGCAGTACACGGAGGCGAAAGGGATGAAGAGAAAAACGATAATCGCTCGAACGCGATTCGCGCGAAACCGTACGTTCTACGTGGACCGGTTGTCGGTATTATTTCGCATTGATCGCAGCCTTCGACGATTCATCTTGGACGCCGTGGTATATATGGGGAGGGACGTCCCAAATCGCCGGGTTGAAACACTTCTATCCCTCGATAGGGACGACGATTTCTTTTTAAAGTAACTTTTGGATCCTATGACCTCACTAATTTTTTGTAGATTTTTCGGACCACCTTTCCCGTTTCTTTCTTATTCGTTTCCCATCTTCGTAACGCTAATGCGCTCGATCGAAGGTCGATTAATGGAATACGTAATACGAGGACACCGCAATGACCCCGAGAACCGCAGCTGGGGTTTGGCTCCTCCGCCGCGATTCTGGTACATCGCGTTCATCGAGCATTCCTTCCGGGGTTTCTAACTCGTTCGGGGTACAGTCGCGCCCTTTGATCGGCTACCGCAAATTCACGGACGGTGGCTTACAATAATTGGAAGGTGAGTAAATAAGAGATAACGAGCCGCGGCTGATTCAACCCCTTTCCGCGGCCCCCGAGGCCGCGAACGGTCGACCTCACCGCACACGTTGCACCCCGTATATCCACGGACACGGTCTTTCGACTACCGCACACATCTCTCGCTCGGATTTCAATTGTTATGCAAACCGTGACAATGAGAACGATTTGGTATATCGGAATGAGGTTTGCTATCCCAGCACGTTACCGGGTGAACTCAGAGACGGAACGATGTCAACGCTTCATACGGATAATGCTGTCTCTGCAGTTTTACCGTCGTCGCTCGGTGCGCAAACCCTGCAGAACCGCCGCTTTCCAGTAAATTCCGTAATATCCGGACGCGTTCCGGGGGGGGGGGGGGGGGGGCGTTTAACCTTCGCTCTCATATCAGTCTCTGTTCATATCGCTGTACAACGGATTTTAATATCCAATAATTTCTATATAATTCTACAGTGTTCGAAGTGGAGCTGCGTTGGTTTTCGAATGTATAAATAAAGGCATCTTCGATGGTGGTGTAATAAAATCTGGGTTCACCATCAGATTTGCGAAAAGAAACTTACTTCAAGCAATATCTCAAGATTTTATTTGGAAACTGGCGTTTCGCTCAACCACGAAGAATGTGCAGTAGAAAATGTTGATGCTACACTTGGAGATGCAACCTCATTAGTTCAAGGAATATTTCTTAATGAAGGCACGGAAAAAACGATCAATTGGCTTATTACTGTTCATAAGCCTTTCGAGAGTGAATGATTACAGCCGAACAAGGAGCTCATATGGCCGTCGGTACACGGAGAGTTCGAGACCGAGACACGGACGGAGACAGAGCGAGACACAGACGGAGCGAGTTAGCCCACAGTTGCATACACTTGTCGAGCACTGTGCTCACATTGAGCACGGTGTTAGACGAGTATCAATACTTGTCAGACTTGATGACCGCGGCCCTCATTTGTCAGACTAATGACCCATTCCGTCAACAAAGTTCAATATTTGTACGGACTCACCCGTGACCGTATCCGTATATATGTAGACATATGGGGCACTACGTCCCGAATCACCAGATTGAAACTCTTGTTTCCCCCGAGTTGGTCTATGATGTTGTTTTAAGTATCTTTTGCATCCTAGGACCTTACTAACGTTTTTTAGATTGTTTAGATCCCCCCCTGTCTCACTCGGACTATTTTTTTTTGTATCACAAGGAAACTGCTGTTGTGCCATTTTCCAATGAAATTTTTGTCCCAGATAGCTTATCGAAATTGAGGAACTTTTTTCATACAATTGTAGTAGGATTCCGGTAACTAATATTTTCAATTTTATTTTCAATCTCGAAACAATTCCAGTGTTCCCGAAACTTCGATATTTGATAATAGTTTTCCATCTAAAAAAAAATAAGAAAAATGAAATAATCGATATTTCGATTGTTTTCGATAGACAATCGATTTTTTAATAATTTTCAATCATTCTTTATAAAAGAATGGGGTGGGGTGAACGGAAAGGGTATTCGAAAAAATAAAAATAAAAAATTAGTGAGGTCGTAGGATCCAAAAGATACTAAAAAAAATCTTTGACCACACCGGGGGATATAGAAGGGCTTCACTGGTGATTTGACGAAATTCCCTACATCCATGTATTCATATACTACGCATTACCGTATCATCTTCTATGACTCGCGGTACATATTATCCAAGAGATGCAGCAAGAGGATCAAGAGTTTGCTGCCTCCGCGTTTCCTTATTCGACTTATTTCTTATTTTTCTCGATTTTTTGCGATGACCCTATCCATACCTCTCGTCTTCCACGCCTCCCCGGAACGTTCATCCTTCTTTGGTCCTTTTTGCAACGACGTTCGGCGTGCGGGGTACGGGCGTACGCGGATAAGCCGACGGCTGAACGGAAACCCGATAGCACGGATATGGATATCGAAGATATTGCGACGTGACCGGTATTGGATTACACACGGAAAAGATCTTTCGTCTGACTATTGGCCCCCGATGCCGTTTCCACTGTGATATAACTCGAAACCAGGTCAATAGAACTTTCGAAGCAAATGGTTTTCCTATTCTCGAACTGATGTCTAAAAATCAATAACCCCCATTTTGTGCACCAGCAACATCATCGCAAAGTAACCATTCGAAAGTGACCACATAACGATTCATCGAATATAAAACGTTGATGTTTCGTTGAGGAAATATATTACACGTTATCTTTCTAAAATTCGCGAATTGCATAAAAACGTAAACTTCGAATCAATTATTAATCGAAGAGCAAAAAATTTCAATCCAATTCGGAAACAAAATAATTCTCTGGAGCGCAGACAAATTTAATTCCGGGCAAACAATTTTTTGTCGTTTTACGGTTGAAGCTTGCATTTTAGTAGCAATCAATTGATTCGTGTTTTTCACTGTAATTATTGCTTCCATCGGTTGTATTCCGATATCATCGATTAACTCATGCGTTTGTTCATTGAATTTGCACGGTACGTCATGCACACGTTACGTCAAACAGCTTTGTCACGTAAAACGTGCGAATCGCGACCGACAAAACGTTCATTAAACAAGGTTTGGTAAAATGTGCGGCAAGTTCGATTCCCATCGGACGTTGAAAAGTTAATAGTAAAGTGCACGAATAGACGGTGTATGGTACAGGGTGTGTCGAAACCGTGCCTACACGGTCGCTGTGTACGCCCGATATGGCAAACACGTAATCGCAAATGCGCGTTAGATTTACGACGTCGATATTGAAATATCCATCGCGGTATTCAGATCGTTCCAGGATAACCACGTAGATATATATTTATTAATATATACAAATATGTAAAAGCACCTGTGCGTCAAAACATAACATTAATTCGCTCGATCGAAGAATTACACGCAGCCGTAGATGCAAACCGAGGCATAAAAGGAAGTCCATTGTAGTCGCGAAATTACATAACATCCCGAGTCCCTCGAATTGAATCTTCACTCCAAAATTCAACGCGCTGTGTTTATCGACGAAATTATGCGCATGCGCGGAGCTGCTTTTCATTGTCGGACGGCAATGAATCGGCAACATGTAGCTCCGTACAGTGCCAGGTAGAGCCGTCGAATCTCGATAAACCATTTCTCTTTCCGGTGCAATCGGACGTGCAACGACGTTCGTGCGCCCGGGCTTGCACACGGGAATCCGACCCACAGCAGCGTCTGCATAACGGAATATGTACTCCGCTAGCGGTATGTGCCTACTTGCACGAGATTCGTTGGAATTCTACTCTCATATTTTACGCTGAACAATGTAATGCGAGCACCGACGCGGAACATCCATCTGGTTTCCATCGTTGGTACATCAAATCATTGCGGTGCTTTCGATCGAACGATTTGTTTTTCCCCCACAAGAGTTATACGATGAATATCGTTGGTTAACCGAACGATCCTGAAGGGCTAATTTGTCAGAAATATCTGCAAATTGACCGTTTCAATTTCAATGTTTCGTTTATTTGCATCGTTTATTTTTTTAACTCTTTATTTATTTTCTTTTGTGAACCTATCACGTCGCAACCCTCTCTTCCATCAGCCAGTTAGCAAGCTCGGAAGAGTCTGGCGCCGTCTCGAGGAATGTAATTTATTGTAGTGAGAGAGCGTCGTTTCACCGGGTCTTCGTTCTTTCTCTCGGGCCAGGAAAAATAATTAAAACTCCGTCGACCCGGTCTCGCGCCTCGGTCATATCTCGCTTTAGTCGCACTCGCCCTCCGCTATGTTGGCTCGATGTTGGCTCGCTGTTCGGGAACACCATTCCCCACCCGTCGACACGGACTTTTAAGTTTGCTAATTCTCTAAAAGTCGCAACGCCTACTTCTCACCGTTTTTTCTTCTTTCTTTGCATTTTTTTTTCGCGTGATTTTTTTTTTCGCTTTCAAACCGTCGAGTGGACAGTTTTCTGGAAAATCAGAGTCGTCGCCGTAAGACCGGCTGGTCCAACGGTGATGGAATTGTCCATTTGTCGTTGGCGTACACAAGCACAATTATATTTATTTCTGCCAAAATAATCGTTGAAAACTCGATGATTTATATAAAATTTAGGCGGAAAATATGCAATACATTGAATTTATAAATTTTAAGTAGTACAATCGTTGGTAAGCTCAACCGCGTGACGAAGGTGGTGGATTCACAGCTTATAAATTTATTTTGCTCAAAATGACTGAAAATTGAAGATACGCGGTAGACCGGAGAAAAATTCGCTGGTTCAGCAAAGCTACAGCCGGGGATGTGACATTATTCACATTCACGTTCATGACGACTCTGATGCGCTTGTGGAGCCCGGTTCTACGGTCTCTTTCGTAAATCGGCCCTCGCGACCCCGCGTTCTCCCTTTCTCATTCGTTCGATCCAAGGCGCGGCGAACCGTATATATCTCTTCCGTATCCACTTCTCTTTCATTTTTGACTCCCCGTCAAAAGAATTATTACACGCGAGGATTATCCACTTTGTCCGAGTTATCTACGGGCATCCAGGTTTCGACCGTGCGCTTGCAATAATTTTTTCCACGTCCGTTACACTTCCGGAACGCTTCTCTGTCTTTCGTTCTCTCTTCGTGCCACCCTCTCACACACGAAGGGGATATCCAGATTTTTCGAGGCCCTCATTCTTCCGCCATTTTGCTTCGATCGTCGGAGGAACCGCGCGGAAACTGAAGTATCACCGGATGAGAACAAAAATAATGTTCTTCGTTAAATTCTGCATCGAATCGCCTCGTGTCATTTGCATATTCGTTGCAGTTTAAATTCCGGATGTCGAACTTTTCTCCGGGGAGGCTGTGGAACGTGGGCGTCAAGAAAAAAAAGGAGAAGAGAAAAAAATGAAGCAAGCGGTGTGCGGTTTGCAGTGGCAATCGCCGTGCCCGTGCGGCTAATACCGCTGAGGGAACGATCGGACCGAGTGAGGAAACAAGTGAGAAAAAGTCCGAGTCGAGCATTCGCTCGCTTTCCCCAGCCACCATTGCCCTTTCCCCTTCGCGTTCTCGCGCATTTACCCTCTTCCCACATTCAGCACCGACGTTTTACCGGCGGCGAGCCACTTCCGGCAAATACCTTGGATGCGCGGCAATCCCGGAAGAGCAAATAACGCTGAAGAGCGAACGAGATTCTTCTTTTACTTCTTTTTCTTCGGCTATCATCTCAACCTTCGTCCCATCCTCGGCTCGTCCCGTACACACCGGCTTCGATCCTTAACCCATCGCGCTCTGCACTTGGCTCGAGCTTTCAGAGAATTCTTTTCGCTGCAATCTGCTACCAATTTCGCTCATTATTGTTATCAAGCGCGCCGGGGTGATTGTTAACAATGATTTTTATCGAAATTCCGATGAAGTTGAGGAGAGGCTGAATGGGGCAGTCGGAAAATCGAGGCTGGTGAATATTTCGAGACTCTTCCATGAACGATTTCTATAAGAACTGTTTCTGAATCTATAAATTGTAAGAGCATTAATGAATCCGCATCGATAAGAAGCGAAAGGTTATCTCATCGAGTCACAAAATCGTGCCACATACAGGGAGAGAAATATCCTCATAAGCTTGGCAATGACTTTTCCCCGGTCTCGTAACTGTCAAGTTCATAACTTGACCCGCGTGACTCTGTAATTCCGATTCGAAAACGTTGGATACTGTAATTCTCCCTGAAGAGCCCGTAAGATCGAACGATGAATTATGATAGTGAAACTGATCGGTTCGGCACATTGTTAAATGGGATGTCCGTAGCAATGTCTATTGCGAGCTGGTCAACTTGGTCCTTGGGCGACTATACGCTGTACGTTCGCAAAGCCTTAATACGCTTCAACATGTAGAGTACGGCAGTATGTGGATGGTTACCGGCTAACTCGGAAGTAGTCGAAGCAGCAGCTGGAGTTAGCAGCAGCAGCAGCAGCAACAACATTCAAGTCCCCGGAGACTGCGTCAACTCTCTACTCCGGTGGTGCTTTGAGAGAGTTTTGAACGGTCCACACTAAACGTTACAGCTCCTCCTCATTTTCCACTCTCGCACGAGCTTAGCCATCGGTAACTTCGTAACCAGTTTCTCGCTGACTGCCTACTACCTGTTCAAACTCCCCATCACGGTAATTGCTAATGAGCTTACCAGTTAATTCTTACGATCCTTATGATAACCCACGAACGTTTGGAGCAGATGAGCGGCCGCAATCTATAATGCAGACCGGGTCAATCTTTCTGGGATCTGAGACCTCGCCCCGAGGGAAAACACGAAACTCCGGGTTCCGTCTCTATCGTACGAAACTTTATGGCTAGCTATAAGGATGGGGAAGCAATGGATAACATTTTTGAAGGCAATTCAGGGGAATTTTCGAATCTTATATCGTCGACTGTCGAATCTTTCGAATGGTCACTTAACCATGAATAATTACCGTTAAAATTTCAGCACGATATATCCCTCCTTTTGATCTGCCACCTCAAAAATTATTTCCAATAGCGCGGATAAAAGTATTTTTATAACAAAACGATTACGGGACCCACAGGGGTCGACCTGGAAAAATAAATATACATTGTTCCCTCGGCGCGACCCTCTCATAGATGGTCCATTTCACCCTCACCCCTGTGCGTGAACCTTTATCCCCGACTACACGCCAAGAGTATTTGAATATCGTCAATATAGTCGGACATACCGATGTTCATTTTTATTTTATTCCAAACTGTATACCAAATGCCGTGCGAATACTCTATTTCACGGGCGTTAAATTGCGATACGAATGGTTAAACAACTAGATGTAAAATTGGAACGACAGAATGTGTACTTTGGGTACGTTTTCATCGAGTTTCGACCAGTGACTGGAAACAAACACCGTGCGTTCTCCTCGGTGTTTTCTTCTCCCTCACACGATTTCGCCAGAAGCTCGCGTCATTCGACCCGTTCACGTTCAATATTTACTCAGGAATGTTTTCATTCTTTATTGCGCCCTCAAGGTGTTTATGCGCGCGGTAGAAGCGCCATCACCTCTTATTGCATCGCTACGTGCTTTCACGCCTGCGAGGTCCCGTCGTTTTTACGCCATTTCGGTCTCTCTCCCGGGCCCACTACACGACCCTCCGCGACAACAACCGGTATCCACTCACTCGCAATATTTGCCCGGTTTTCATATCCGTTGCTTTTACATGTGCCCTTTACTTCATTTAACGTTCGCCGGGCCACCGACTTCAACACACATACGGTCCCGTGTGCCAAAACGTGACAACAGGACCGAATTGCGGCAATGACGAATGTTTTTTTTATATTTTTTTTATTTTTTCTCTTCTTCTAATCTGTGAATTTTTGAATTTTTAATCATACAGCAACTGGTTCCGTTAGTTCGTATTTAATATCAATCGTGCATCTTCGATATTCCATTTTCTTGACGTCTTCGCTACGACTAATTCCATGGGTTGTTGAAATAGCTGTTTATATGCGAGATTCTGTGTGTGTATAATAATCCCGGACCGTAATTACACGCGTATGATGAGAAATTGATGGAGAAGACGTCGGAACACGATGGCGTCTCGGTCAACTTGGCGGGCTGTTCGATAGTTATTCGAGAAGGAGCGAGAGAGACAAACGCCGAGGGGAGAAACACCAAGACACGCCCCTTCTCTAATCACAGCTCCGATGATTAGAAGGCGCCCTTTGTGTACTCTCGAAGCCGTTGGTAAGCCGTTCGGATACTCGGAACATTAGTAACGCGTGAGAGAGCACAAATCGATTTAAGACGATCAATATAATACGCGATCAACGAGATTTTTACAATTATATTTTATTCGAACACACATCCGTCGTTCTCGTGAATATTCTTGGCTTTAGAAACAACGTATATTCTTTTATCCAACACGTAATCATATCTGAATAATGACACATTATTTTTATCGGGATTGAATAAATAAACAAAGCAAAATTCACAGGCGCAACATAATGAATATTCACGGTAAATATAATCCGTCGTACTATTATTTCACCGAAGCGTTCAATTATTTTTAATACCCGCTACGAATTTTTTGACGCTTTTTACCGTTTTTCACCCATTTTCACTGCATTTTTTCTATTCGCGGATGAAAATAGATGGTTCTTCATCGAGTCATAGACAGTTCTGCAGTAGTATTTTGCCGAGACCGGTGGAGTTTGTGTTTGCGCAAAATGCTGAGCGTTCGCTGACTGCACACTCTTTTCCGGCCGAGCCCATTGTCGATACTTTACTACCGGTGTGTTCTGTACAATTTAAATTGATTATTGGCGTAAGCGCGGGTTTGGAGAGCGTACACGTTTCATCGTTTTGTTCCAACAGCAGGCATTCCAGTGGAAAGCTTCTCTCTCATCCCTTTTTTTTTTCCCCCCCTACGATTCTCCGACCCCGCCGACCAATCCCCTCGTTTCATTTTCGGCTTTGGATGCGGCACGTTTATATATAGGCCGTGGTGTAGGCTCCGACGCTCGTTGTCGACCCTTTAACGAGAGACTTTATTTATAACCAACCGCCGGCCACTGGTCACCGCTCGCGCACAGTCAACTGCCGCTGACACAATCATCGCACTTCATAAAACATTAATGCACAATGGGAACATCGTTATGGGCCGTTGTTGGTGAAAAATTGTTCAAATCCATTTGCCAAATATTATCGCGCTCCCGTTTTTGCAAGGCTATGCACAATTCCAATCACGGTTCGATTGAAAAACAAAAACTACTACGACGAAACAACGAAATGTAAACCGTGTTATTGGCGTGAAAATCAGTAACATTGGATTATATCGTTGATAATATATCGTGGATCTGCTGCGTCACAGCGCATACGAACATTACTGATCATTCGCGTGTACGTAAATTCCGTGAAACCTTTTTTATTGTGAAATTTCAATGTGCAACGTTCCAATCGACTCAGAATCATCCGGCGGATAAAAAAATTGGTTTATTTTTCAAAACAGTTGCACGCAGCGTGGAGTTTGATGTACAAAAAAAAAAGGTTGAACATGGGATTAAAAAAAGAAGAGAAACGAGGGAAAAGCGTTTTTGCTAAAAATATCTGTCCGATGCGAGACAACCCGAACGTCATTCCGGTCTGGTGGCTTACGTATTTTCCCGCAAAAGCCTCATCAAACTTTCATCGATCGACCGACTCAACCGGCCATGAGAGTTTATTGAAAACCGCGAAACTAAAAAATTCTCGCGTTTCTGTAATCCGCGTATTAAAAAAATTCGCACGTTTTGCCAGTCATGTATTTCAACGGGTATTAAAAACGAGAGGGGAAGGGAGCGGTATGTGCGTGAATGAATAATCCATTACTGACCGAAAAGGGATTTCGCGCCGGTTGATCAATAAGAATGTTCGATATTGCGCATTGACGAGTGAAAAAGCTGGTGAATAGGCGTCGCTTTCCAGAGATTCGGGCGGATTTCAATATTTATAAAGTCATTACATTATCGAACTCACCGTGTGACGTCACGGAAACAGATGAATGAATAAATAAATTATTTGGAGCATCGTGAAACGTTTCCCGCCCAATTTGACGTTACCCCTATCGAATCGAAGAAAAAATAATAACCTAAATAACCCAAGCTCCGTCAATTGGGTTTCAACATTTTTAAATAAATTTCTGCGAATTATCGGATTAATATGCGATTACCTTTCCTAATAACACAATGTTGTTCGAAATTTGTTAATAAAAATACATATACTGCATCCGTTTGTTTTTCGTATTGCCTTTCACGTTGCTTCCGTTGATTTTATTATTCCTCGTGATCGCCGCGAGCACTATCGCGGCTGTAACGATGAGATATATAGTTCGAATCTCTCCCAGGCACACACCCAATCTCGGCGCCATGGCGTAAACAATGTTCATACAATATTCACATGTACCCGTATCTTCGTTCATCAATTTTGTTCCCGTGCTGCAGAGTTCAGAGAAAAAAAAATGTTTTCGCGAGCCCGAACGGTTCCAAGAACAGCGAGATCAAAGTACCGGGGGAAATAATAAAAATGTTTGAATAAAATACAGCGGTGTGTCGTTGAGACTGGAGAATTTATGAAATAAATCGCTCAAGAGAGAACTGAAATTCAACTCGAGACACCTGGATATGCACCTGCATCGGATCGACTTTGGCCTTCGGCTAATAAAATCTCAACAGCCTGCCCGGATGATGCGCCAGTCCCTTTCTCGCCCTCTAGCTTGGTTTTTTTTCTTCTCGTCACGTTTTCTCCGGCTTTCGCAGCCGAGCGTTCGATGCTGCTTCATTGCCCAAGAGTTAATCGTGAGCCGTGGGCGTCGTTGGGAATCAAGTTGAATAATTCTCGTGTTTCTCTCTCTCTCTCTCTCTCTTCCTCCCCCTCTGGCTCTCATAGCGGTAACAGAAAATTCGTCAGTCGCTCGCGTTTGTTAACTCGGTGAATTAATTCATGGGATTTGGTCGTATCTCCGTCGAATTGGAAACTAAGAGGCAGACAGAAGGCCGAAACGAACGGAGAGGTGATCTCCGGTTCGACACAATCCCGACGCTACCGCGGTGCCTCGAGCAGACAGTCAGACGCGGGATGGATTATTCCGAATTGCTTTCCAGCTCGTTCCGATCGTTGACTCACTCGCTCACTCACTCAACGGCTCCAATTGCACCGTTGTTCCCAGTGATCCCACCGAGCTTCCCCCGAACCGCAGCTTCATCATCGTTTCAATTGGAATCAGAGATACCAGGTAGAGAGATAATTTCATTCGTTTAATATAATTATCTGATAATTAAATAATAGAAATTTAGCGACGATACTAGGAATCGTTTTTGTCCGATCCGTCATTTATGGCTTATTAGGTTATGGAATTACGTTACAATTACTCCGGGCACAGGCCCGGGATTTCGAGAAATCGGTTAATCGATATCGGTAACCATGCAAAACTACGATGAAGCCATTTGATAATTTAATTTGGCCGAAGCTCAATGGCGGAAATATAGCTGTAACGTATTAATAACCGCAGAATTAACGATTTATCAGTACAACTGCTCTAACGAGCAGACAATTTTGTACATGGAAAATTGATTTCTCAATTGACTTTGATTAATCGTTTCATCGCAACGCTAATGGTTTTGAAGAACAAATGTATATTTTTATGAAAATTTCCAACCCCTTGAAGCAACTGGCATTGCCGTCGTATCGTTGACATAAGATCGTAAAATTCGTCGTCGCTGAGATTTTTAGACGAATTCTCGCAAATTGACGATGATTCGATGTTCGCTCCAGATATCCGGATCCCCCGTTACGTCGCTCTGGCAAACACGTTCTTCGGTTCTCCTTCCCTTCCGCAACCCCCATCTTCAGGCATTTCCAGTGATCGTGTTCGACAGCGAAATGCTCAAGGATGCGGATGGGAAACTGACAGGTGACTGGTTTATCAGGGGAACCTCTGACATCACGGCCAACGGATTATCGTACATCCTCGTTCAACTCCTGTGCAATCACGGGGCAACGGGCTGGCTTTAAACATAACCGGATGTCGGTTCTGTCTTGGACATATCGTGGATCGATCGGGTCGTTAGAAAGAACGAGACAATACAGCGAAACATTGTTTGCGTAAACTTTCTTAATTAATCGACACTCTGATTATTCAGATGTGAACAAAAATTTACGTGGATTTATCATCACGGTAACGAACACTTGTTAATTAAATAAAAAAGACAAAATAAACATTGATCACCGGCTCTTCTAGTATTATTTTAGTCTATCGAGGGGCAATTGATCGTCGATTAATTTTAGCGACGGTTACCGCGCGGGGTTTTCAGCCTTGTCATTGCTTCGTGCGAACGGCGAAACGTAGAAAAAAAAATATTAAAAAATAAAATGCGGAATAACGAGTGTCGTTATTTGGACGGTACATAGAACACGATAGCCCCGGACAAGTCCCAGGTTCGGTGGTGGTATATCGACGACGCGTTTATCGGCTCAATTCCACTTGGCCGGTCAGTTTTCGAAGAAGCGGAGAGCACGAAGTGCACCCGCACAGCTCGGCGATCGCGCGGAATTCAATAGACACAGCCCGGTCGGAAAATAAAAAAATAAAAAACTAGAACCACGAGCTGACAAGCGTGTTGTTAGAGAGAAAGAGAGACGGGGGGTGGATCCCTCGCCTACACCCGGTTCCGAACAATCCGAGCCCCCTGTTGTGAAAAAACATAATGCCAACGAAAATACACGAGAATTTTTTTAATGCCTAGGCAGTTAAGCTACCGGACGTATATCAGAGCTACCCGGGCAGAAAGAATGCGTACTCGAATATCACGCGAAACCACCTATGTATGGCGTTGTATCGGAAAAAAATTAAATATATTTCAGAAGAAAAAAATTCCAACTCACGCGATAAAATTTCACCCCACCGCCCGGAAGTATTTTCAACTTTATACGAATGATCCACGGATCTAGCCATTATTCTGTTTTTTTTTCTCTCCGCAATGAGCACACGATGCGGATGAGTTCTGGGATCGTTCGAGGGAATCCAACAACATTCAGTGGGTGAACAACCCCCGGTGGTTGCACGATCCGCTGGGAGCCGTTATTTTCATAGATCCCCGTCGCGCAATTATTTTTCTTCCAGCTGTGAAATGCATATGTTACCGTGACGCGCGTAGCGACGGGTTAAAAAAAAAAAAAAAAAAAAAAAGGCCACGGAGAAAGCGGGAATGATGAGTTTATCGTTGGGTAGCTTCGTACGTGTTTGTAAAACGTTTTAACGTAAAATACAGCGTACTCACGCCGCACGGTCTTAATGAAATTAATCTTTTCGGTCCTTCTTCCTCGAAGGGCGTGCGGTCATTAGCGTTAGAAACAGTCGGAGACTGGTGCCTCACAGCGTTTCGGGATTATATACGACCCGGCTACTTTGCATCACGCTTTTGAAGAGCCATTAGGATTTCTCGGTTCGCTATAGTCTCGTGTAATTAAAATTTAACATGTTTATTTTTTACGTTTTACCTTAAAAAATTCACGATTCTTTAACGTCTAAATATTTTAAAGGGCATTTTTTAAGACATCCAATTACTCGCTCTATTATCATACATACGTATTCAATGTTGGCTCGACATTGCTCGGATGAATATTCAAGCGTGAAAAAATTATTAATTCGCTTGTTATTGAATCAATTAAAATACTTTGGGGATTTTGTTTAAAAAAATTACTCATTTATTCTTCCGATGCTGGATGAACATGCTCGGTTTGAAACCAGTGGAATTAGATTTTTCTTGGCTTCATCATTCTTCTCTTGTTCGCAAATTATTTCAATAACTTTGACAATTTGTAACAAGACTGGAGGATGTAGGATTGCGGTGAAACTACGAGTCGGTTGAGCACTCAAGCTTGACCCTCACTCGGAAGAATTCCCGCTGGGGAACCTACGGGAGGCGGTATAGCAGCGGTCCAAGCAGCACGTACCACTTTTCTCTCCGAGTTCCATCTACCCGAGCGAGCGCGTCGAGCGCGACGCGAATTGCATTAATTAAACCCCCCCTCCCCCGCCTGCTCCCGCGGCCCGTACTCGTGGCTCCTTTCTTCTCGTCGCTCTCTGTGTTTCTTCGGGTCGTCTGTCGCTCCGCGTAGGCGCTATGACTCGGATCACCAGTCGTAATACCAACTTACGGTTATTTATCCAGCAAATAGCGTGCTCTCGTTCCGCTCCCTTCTTCTTGTCTTCCATGGTCTTGTATGTTCAAGATTTGCTTTTGTACATCGACGGGCCATCCGGGGCTCGTCGTGCATGTCGTACCCATGGCTGTTCCAATTGCATATAGAAACCGGACCTACCTCGTTAACGGATCTTTGCGGAAATTTTTGCAAACTCGACCCTTTACCGCGAAGAACGGATGGTCTCGATTATTATCCATGGTCGTGTTTGACTGAACCAGACGTGACGTATTTTGTAACAAGAATCGAGCGGTGAATTTTTTTGTAGATACGGCGAAGTCGGGGAATTGTTTCGAAAGCTCCGAAAGTGTTGAAAACAAGAGTTTAGATAAAAGCTACTTCTTCGTATTGCTGTCAAGAAAAGTTGGGAATGAGAAGCGTCGAAATGTCATCGTGCGTTCGAAACGTATAGAATAGCATGTTTGTGTCGATGACCCGTGCCGGAAAGAACGGAATGATCCGTGTAAAAAAAACAGAGAAATAATTCCTCTCATGACAACAAATATGATCGTTTGACAGGCATTGATATTCGTTTGGTTTTGTGAGCTTCGTCTGGCGAATGTATTCGTTGTTCCTTTGCCATGCGCAATTTATTCCTTTGTTCAATTGTCCGTCAGCGGTGCCTGATTTTTCACCACATTTTACTTCTACGTAAAAAATATATATTCACTTTTTTTTAAGCCACAGAAAATATCGATAATGTTTCATCTAACCAAGTTCGACAAAAAAAATATTATAATAATATATAAAAGAATGTCAGTGCCTGTCAAACGTTAAAATTTGTTTCATTACGGGAATGATCATGGTAAATTCATTGTTAATCCATGCTGAGTTCATGCTGATCCCCATTCACCCGGAATGGAGGTTTTTCGCACGCCAAGTAATTACAAATTATACAATTCGAAGTACGGGGGAAAATAAGTACCTAGGATCATTCAAAATGACGATAGAACAAATATAAGTAGACACAAAGAATGTTTACAAAGATAAGATGTGCCATCGATCCCGCGTTGACATTGATATAATCGCACGTGACACAATATATCGTCGAAAAATATGATATATCGCTTTGTGGATCGTGTCTTTTTGAATTTGCAAAACCTCGATTTTTCTTTGTTCGTATTCCGTCGCGGTATGAAAAATTCACTTGTTTGCATTTCACTCGCGCCTGAGTGCTGACCCAGAGAGAGAGAAGAAGAGCGAGATAAAGCGTGAGTGAAAAATCGTTGGCACGTTCCGGTAGGGTGTCGTCGTAGAAGCAAACGGAGGACCCGTATATATAGAACTCGCGGCCGAAGTGAAAGGTTTGTTGAGCTTTCGACCCACGTATAAGCACGAGACACCGACGCGCCACGCGGATACAGGCTCGTTCAGAAGCTGAAATCGTATTGTCTTGAGCCATCGTACTGTATCTTCCGAAACCATTTTTCCTGGGAAACCATCGCATTGATTTATTCGATCTCGTCACTGAGGGTCTTACGTGCTGTCGTGCGGCCGTTGACAAATCATCGTCAATTACTCTCGAGTGAATTCGAATGATTGTCCAAGGATCGACCGAGCGAACTATCTGATCAGGTAGATAAAAAATGGCGTTTCTCCCAAACATTCTTTCGTTTCGACGTACCGAGAGAAATAAAATGGGAATGGATGTATTGAGGGATATGTTAACATATAACGAATTCGTCCAGTCGCGGTAGGGTTCGCGATCACCCACGCTCCACCGTGAAGATTCTGTGTCCTTCTATATCCCTTATTCCGATCCCAACGTCAGGTTCTCGAGTCACGTAAAAAACTATATTTCCCTCAGCGCGAGGTCACAATCAGAATATACAAGCGACGATGCGTGCAGCCCGAGATGCTCCGAGCATTCCAATAACAGAAAAAGAAGAATCGTGGCGTTTCAAAATCGAAGGATCGACGGTATTCCAGTAGAAGGCTATTTGCCAGGCACCAACCGGTCGAACTTCGACTGTAAGAAGAATCTCTGAAAACCCTCGGATCTAGAATTTCATAGGTTTTCTTCGCCAAATTCAATTAAGTTTCGTTTGCTGGAGGTCTATTGATCGTTTGCCTCGTATCACATTCCAATATCCGATATAGCTTTGCACGACTGCAGGCGGTTCGTCGGGGCTTCACTCTCCCCGTAAAATCGCCAGGCGAATATATCGCTCGTTCGAGAAATGTAAAAAATACTTCGAGAAATGGTACAGTGGTTGAAGTAGAGAAAAAAAACATTAAATAAAATAAGGAGAGAGATTGTTGGATATTTGTGGATCGTCGAGGGCACACGGGGTCCGAGCAATGAACGTCCCATACCGCCGGTCCGCCACTGGCCTCCGGGCAAGAGTATCGGTACGGACCGGTGGTAGTAGCGAAGTTTATCGGTGATAAAGTAACGTTGAGACAACACCGGCCACGCCGGCCAACAGATGCGACAAACGCTCGTTCTTTACGAATCGGTCCATTGACACTCGGGTCCCATGAATTACGCCGACGGCCACGAAGCGAGTGAGCTAGCGAAAGAACGGGTGCGCGGGAATCGAGAAGGGATGTTCGTCGGACACACATCTCGCCCACTCGCAACGAACGGCGCCAATGGCGCCTACTGCCACGCACAGGGTGACGTGCAACCGTGCCACGCTGGCGTCGCATACTGCGAGAACCTACAAAACTAGATCTTTTTTTATTTCACAATCCTCTTTTTCTCCGTCGTCCGTACTCCCCGGTCCACTCGGTTTTCCCAAAGTCCCGACTTCTCACACCCACGGCATTAACTCTTCGTTCGAGGCGACCTCTTATGAAAACAAAAGCTTTGCCGCTATTTCTGCATTTTTACGAAAATTCTTTCCCCGTCGTGCGGCCGTTGCGCTACCAGTTTTTCCGCCACGATCATCGATTTCCCCGGGGGCTTGTTTTCCAGCATCCGAAATAGCGCATCCAACCCCTTTGGTCGTCGCGCTTTTGGTCCAACTTACCGAGTGGACCAATTAATCCTCTTGCCCTCTCGCAACCCTTCGATTTTTCTTTTCTCTCCGCAGGTGCCGGAGTTGATAACTTTTGCCACTTTGGTTTCTCTTTTACAATATCGTTTGATCGCGAATTCTTACGACGCATAGATTAAAGTCACGATGCTCCGGTGAAATTCACCGGATCGAGTGGCTCGATCTGCGTGTGGACCCACGGAAAGTTGTAAATGGCGGAGCGGGTGCGGTGTACGGTTGGGCGATAGCTGTCTCACTGAAGTTCGACGGGCGAGAGCTCTTCTGGGACAGGACTCCATCACCGCGGATCGAGCCGCACGGCTATTCAACTCCATACGGAACGGTGGAATAGACCGCTGAGAGTTGCCAACACTTTTTGTTTTTTTTTTTTCACGCGAGAAATGCGACGGACGTCGAAGAAGGATGTGAATACAGCCGAAAACCATGAATACGCAGCATCGTATATGATATTACAACGTCACGCTGGTTTCGCACTTTACTCATTAAAAAAATCGTTATAAGGAAAAATACGATTCAGCGAGTTTTCGAGGGGTCGGTGACCCGCTGCCAGAGGTTGAGGACAAAAGCCGAGCGTGTCTCGCTACTTTCAGTTGAACCAACAATAGAACAATCTCCACGTCGTTCCACACTCACGAACAGCTTTGCCCAGAGACGTCTGTCTTGGCGCCCCGGTGACGAAAACAAGAGACGTACATTGTTTTATTTTGCGTCCATCGATGGAAAAACAGGTCGCGAAGTCACAATGACGAAACTCGCAGTGTCGTTGGTAATATTGTGTATCTACCAAAAAATAACGACTGAGCGAATCTAGGTAAGCGTAAACCGATAATTCGTCGAAATTCGTTGCGTCGAGATTAACTCGTAGTTATGTCGGTTTTTCCGTCTGCGTATGTCGTCAATCAATAATGATAACAAATTATTAGACAGAATTCTCTAGGTGGCTTTATATTTCTGACCCAGTATCGTGTCACTCACGAAGCCTCGATTTTGACTGTCGTGCAACATCCCGGCGTAATTTATCTCGTCGACCTTTGATGTTATACTCGCGACGTCACCCTTGCCTGTTGCCGAGGCTGAGATCTTCAACGAAACAAAGGCCGCGCTCCCGAAACTCTCATTTTCACATATTTCACGGTGCTTGTCACAATAACCCGTGGAATATGCGGCGCCTGTCAGCGCGAACACAAGTGACACACGTATAAGAACAAAATAAAATATGCAATTCGTCAAAGTTTATATTTTTCATAAGTCACTGCAACTCAAGCACAACTGTATCATAGGTCGGTTTACTCGTTTGCGGTGAATACTGCCGACAATCTGTATTCGTTTCCTTCTATTTGGTTTAATCCAGATTATCGAAGAGGCCCGTCACCGAACGGTAAGCTCCGCTTTCGATAGCTCACCGTCGTTTCGTGGATCAAGGATAATTCCCAACGACAAGGATCAAGATTTGCTCGTTCTGTGGTTCCCTCGAACGAGCACAGAGACAGGAGTTCTCGAATCCCACGGGCTTCCAGTTCGTTGCCGGGCATTCGATATCAGCGAAAGCTTCGCCGAGCGCGGCGGTCGAGAGAGTCAAATATCAGGATTTGCTCTTTTCATTCGTCTCATTGGTTTTCCCCGGACAACGATCCGACAGTCGTATAAACATTCGCAACTGGGAACTGTTAAATCGTCACATTTGCCTTTCCGATTGACGGGATGAATATATAAATCAGTTAATCCCCGTGAATAAAACGAGTAGATCTCGAAGTTCATACTCTCATTAGTCCGAAAACGTATGTACAGATATCGTTTTACACGGAAATAACCATCTTTGCGCGGTACGACGAGCTACGCCACTATATATATGTGTACGTTTTCGGACTAATGAGAGTATGAACTCCAAGACCTACCCAATAATGCGAGACATCGTTACCGATACGAATGGCAAAATAATAGACAGTCGCTGGGATGGAGTTAAATACCGGTCGAATGGTACTCGTTGACGTCGGTATTGCAATGCCCATGGGAATCATGCCCGGGGTTCGAGATATTCATTCGGAAAATGAACGTCCAGTAACATGAGCTCGCTCACCCAAACCGTGGCTTATATATACAACTCCTCGCTGTACCTCGCTCATTCGGCTTGCAGCCGTATCATAGTGCATGCAAACTCGCGTTCTATTCCTGCTGCCCATTAGTGCTGATTTTGATGACAGTGTTTCGTGTTTTCTCTGTCTCCGGCGCTCTTCTCGCTCCGCCTACGGGCTTTGCTATGTGATCCTTCCCGTTCGTACTATTTATCACGCGCACACTAATTACAATAACACATATTCGCTGAATGCGCGAGCAAAGCTCCGAGCACTTTCCAATGCTGCGCACATTTATCCCGAAACGATACTGTAAATAATAAGAACGAAACTCGATTACGTAAATATCGACTCAAAAAACATGTACGATACGAGCGATGCGCCCCAAAAGCCCCGCAGCGTTTAAATGACCTGTATACGCGGAGTGTCTACATATGGATGCCTCGATTTCAAATTTAAAATACCTCGAAGCCTAGATTGCAAAAAAAAAAAAAAAGGACTGACAGAACTATCGATTATTGTAGGTCGCAGTTTACCCGGGTCGGTGGAAAACGAGTCGTATTTGTGAACGATTTACACCAGGGAAATTGGTCGGTCGAAAGAAACATGAAGCCGTGGCATGGATAACCATTCAATTCGTTGTGGGAATTTACTCGTTCTCTTCATCCATGGAAAACAATCGCTCCCTATTTCTATTTCCAGCATCAAAGCTCGGGGAAAATGTATCGTACCATAGAGACGTTCATGCCATACGTACCATTGTTGTAACAGTGAGTTGAGAGCTTCACTAAAATAACGTTCGCAGAATCCAAAGGTGGTACATACCTGAAATAAAACAAAAAAGATGTTGCAAAAAAATCGATCAATTATCGTAATATTGTTTCGTCTTATTTTATATACATCGACGCAGCATCCCCGGCACTATGCATGTAACGCAGCTGCGAATGCTGCAGGGATATGAATGATGCGGTTGCTACAAGAAGAACATACTTCGAGATAATTACAGAGTAAGATTAGGGATATTGAGAGATTACCGGTGTTTGCCTTGGGCGGTTCGAGGTCGGATGGTCTGGGTGGGACCGAGCTGGTCGAGGCGGGGCTCGGAAACCGGTACGACACGGAAGAGGTACAGCGAGGATATAACTCGCAGGAAAATGCCGGGTATATCGTGGCATGGGGGGGGCGATAAGCTCCGGGGGGTACTCGTTGGCGCGTGTGGGCCCCAGTCGATCGGAAAGGCGAGCGCACGCGTGGAAGCGGTTCAATCGGCCCGTAAACGCTGAAGTCGATGTTTGCCATTGTTTTTTTTTCTTCAGCCTCGACAATGCGCGATACCGGAATATAGGTAGTCGAGCGGTTGAGAGAGGGGCGGTCGAATTATAGTCGAGGGATATAACGATGATCGACGTGTCATCGGTTGAGCGACGACGTTTGTGATAGCTCACGAACAGACAGACGGACATAGAAAAGAGTCTTCGAGGCGAGCGATGAATAATCATTCACGAGGTTGGGACGTGTGCTATATCGATCAAAAACGTTCGATAACAAGCGCCCGCTCCGGGAGGATCTTGCGGATGTATTTTATATGCCCCGCTGTGAGAAAGAATGATCCAATATATACGTCCCGAGTGAGCTTTGATGTATCAAGTACGACGAAAATGTGCGATAAAATATAGGAGGGTATAAATATCGTTGCCGCAACCCGAACTCACTCCGGGATACATCGTAAAAACATATAGCACACACAGCTACGGACTGATGCTCGAAAAGCATTTTCGCTGGCGAAAGAGTTATCAACTTTTATGACATATTTACTTTGTAAACGTACGTTAAACGTTCGACATTTAATTGCATTTCGCGATTCGTCTTTTCGATGCAATTATGTGATTCGAACTTTTTCAATTTGTTTAACAAGTCACTTTCTTGATTAAAACGAGTCGGAATATTTAATATCAATTTACAAAATTATTTTCGTTTGTTATATTTTTGGAGATTACTAAATTACGCCAATCGGAATGATTAGATGGACGATAGAAAAACGATGAAACGTTATAGATGCTGGCTAGCCGGGACAACGTATGACATGCCAAGTACGAATATAAGACGTGCAAGGCAGTCTGAAAATTGAATGAAGAGGGAGGGAGCTACAGAAGTCGTAAGTCCGCATCTACGACCAGTGGAGGAAAATAAATGAAGAAGGAGATAGAGTGGATGAAAGAAATTAGCATTTTCGGAGGCTGGGATGAGGTTTAAATAACAATGGCGGAAATTATGTTTAAAATAACGGCGGTATTGAAAAGTTACTATGTGCACTATGTAATCATCCATATATATAGCTTCTATTTGTAAATCGAATTTCTCGCGCGAATAAGTCGCTGGACGAGCATGGCAACTATGAATACAAATTATGGGAATAATAGTACAAAAGTGACGCCAGAGAGAGAAAATTATTCCCACAAACGAAAAAAATTTTATGTACATTTGGAAATGTAAAAAGGGGTTAAAGCGGGTTTGCGAAAGACCAGGGAGGGTATATCCTGGAACAAAGCCGCTACTTTCATGGAGACGAAGTAAAAAAACGGAATTCATTCTGAATATTTTCTTGTACTTTAATGGAAATCCTATGAACCACTTTTTCTAGTACCAAGGAGCGAATTACGAGGGAATCTAGCAAAAGAAATATGCTTATTACATTTTTGTTAATATGCCATCCTACTGCACATTTCATTTATGTCAGTGAGAATGTGAGAACTTTTAAATTGATCAATCCCATTTTGTCCAGCGTTGTTGGACGATAAAAATTAAACAACACTCTCTTTGAAGCGTTGATAATACACGTTTTGCCAAGTATAAACCCTCTGTGTTGGTACGGCACAATTCATTTCACAAACTCGAAGAAGACAGCGAAAAATCAATTCCGGCGGACGATACGTAATGTCTTACTACTGCGGCCGCGTTGTCCAGCAGGCTCGGTAACGACGTATCCTACGCACCGTCGGTGGTAAACGCGGTACTGGAAAAATTCTACGAGTTTCCTCGCCTATTGCTTTTTCTGTACCTTGCGTGGCAACGTCCTTGTAATTCAAGATGGTGCCGAGATACCGAAACTTTAAGAAGGACTGAGCGAAGGTGTGTGCAGTTTCATCGCAGTGAGAGGGCGAATGCGATTCGCTAAATGGGTCCCGCAATTAACGAGGTGGTTCCTGGCTGTGTGCTCTCCACATTTCGCTTCGCGTCTCTGTGTTTGTGTGCGTGGGAGAGCATCCGGCGGCTCCCCATATTTAGCATGCACAAGTCGAGCCTTGGGATCAGCATTGTTTTCCAAACCACCAAGGCTCCAAGCTTTACCCTGCAATAGCAGGTACCACACGTACATTCACACGGAATATAAGCAAACCTACCCTTAGGTGTCATGACAGGCTGACTCGCATACACGGTAATGCTATTCGGTGAATAAGGGGAGGATGAAGGACGAAAAATGTAGAGAGAAGTTACGACGGTTATGAAGACTACATTTCAACGGTTTCGTTGACTCATCAATGACTTGTCAATAACGATAATAATGCTTCTATAAACGTGATACACCAAATATTCATCATACCGTCGAATACGTCGTTATAAATTCGATTGAGTTTCCGACGAGTGTTCAAAGTATTCAAGACTCATGATAAACTCAATCGCATTGTCCGTACGAGATTATTATATTGTACATGCGGTAGCTTACTTTAACTGTGCCCAACGGACAAATGCTGTTCATTAAACCTTCGAATACGCTGTGTGAACACAAATTACACGGCAGCTTACACGGTCGTTGTTTTGACAAGAATATTCACAAGTTTTGATAAACAAGCTTGACGTTACGGTTTTTCTGCTCTTTATCATAATTTACTCAAACTATATGGCTAACGAAAAAAGCCCCGACTACGACACACTGTGTGTTCCGGAGTTATTTATTCGCGCAAGTGCCCAGCCGGGCTTATATTTCTAATGGAAAGTTCGCACATTTCATTTGCATGCACCTTCTTTATTTTTCCTCGGAAATACCCACGGAAAGGGATCAGTACTTTCACGAGTAATATATGTGTTTATGTACTTGTGTGCGTGTTATATACAATATGTATAAACTTCCAATTCTCAGAAGGATTTCGCGGCCCAGAGTCGGGAAAATAAATTTGCATGCCACTCCGTCGGACCGAGAAATCCCCGAAAATGGTGACAGCGCTTAACGCTCGGGAGATACAAAGTATCGTGTCAAGGACCCGAGGCTTGCAATGGGAAATAGGGAGGGGAAAAAACGAAAGACGTTGGAAATCCTCTGAAAGATATAACGGCAAGGGCGCCTGTTGGACGAGGCTGTCACGCGCGCGCGTCCCCATCTGGCAGCGAGGCAATATATCCGGAAGGATAGCGACGGAAGTATCGGTAGAAGAGGATATCTACAAATGCGATGCTACGTGACAGCTTGATACATAGTTGAATTTTTATGGCATTCGTGTTATTGCTGCATCACAAGATGAATCTCTGATACATCGGGAAGACACGCGGCAAGGCGGACGGACCGTAGACCGCGAGCCGCACCGGCATTGCCACGAGGGAAGAAGCCAGAGAAAGTTGGCAGCTCAACGAATATATATAAGCATCGGCCGCGGCGAGCGAGAGACAAAGAGAGAGAGAGAGCGGGAGAGAGAGGCAACGCCGAGGCGTGATTTATTCAGCGAACGAATTTCTCGATAGGCAACCAACCTCGCCCCAGCTACTGCCCTGTACCGTTACGCGTCTCTCTTACTTCTCCAATCTCCATCCCGCTACCTTCTAATACCCTTTCACTACTCGCTTTTTCCAATCTTTGCCGCACCCTGTGATTTTTCCGCTCGGCGTTAAATCTTCATCTCAAAAACTATTCGCTCTGTATTCCATAGTCTGGACGAGATAGTACGAAGAGTCCTTCTGATATATTCCATCGACCATGTCCAAGAGGTCCAAGCGATGGGGGATCTACGCTGGATGCCGAGTAACGCTTTTGACAGGTATGATATATACTTGGACAAATATCTACTCGTATACCCGTATTTTTCCATTTCCATTTTAAATAAAAAAAAGTTAATTTTCCAAGTCCAGATTAAATTGTCCGACATACGTACCAGAATTATCGTAACGAACTCATATAATACTCGTCCGGATAACGTTCCCACCACGACGAATATTTTCAACAAAATTGTGCCGTGCCACCCCGGTCTTTACCGTGGAATTTATAACGTATAATCGAGAGAAGGTAGAGAGTTTATGCGATAATGAGGGAAGGAAGAATGCCGAGCGTGGAACAGGAGAGGCTGGCAGAAGCTTGAAGTATTTGAATCTGCCTCTTTTATTCCTGCCAGTAATCTCCTTCATATTTTCCACTCGCTGAATATCCAACAAGTTGAGAATATCGCCGTGGAGATGGTAATGCTTGTCGGTGGTAGCTGCTTTTTAGATTCGCTCGTAGCTCGCTGCCGCGCTTCGTTCGACGATCTTCAACCCTCTATGACCGCATCGGACTAGCTCGACGCACGTTTCTCTTATCTTTTCGTCTCGGGTTTTCTCTTATCCTCGTCATTTATTCAGTTTTCTTTGCTGGACTGTTGCTTCAACATCAACAACGCAGCATCCGCGGTCAACGGGCAAACGGAACTTGTTCGTGATCATCACCGAGGATGTTACAATAATCACGAAAATCAGTCCAGCCACCCAAGAAGCGAGTAAATGGTTTTATAGCGGAGGGGGGGGGGGGGGGGGGGGGCAGATACTGCTGAGCTGAAGGCGACCATCCGAATGTTACAATTACTAAGCAATGCAAAGCAATTTTCTCATTTGATAATCGAGAATTCATCGATTCGACGTCACTGTCGACGATACGAATGAAAATTTCAACCGCTATTGGCATAATAAATCGATTCATCGATACACGACATGAATATCTAAATGCGGGGGAGATCGAGGAATTATATTCCTCGCGATATTTTCCTTCGTTCCAATCGAAATTGGAATTATGCAGAAGGGGTCTACTATCGCTTCAAAAACTCGTAGAATTCAGTCGCTGAGGCGGAATATATCAATGAATCCGGCGAACGGAAATTAACGATGAATTGATTCATAAATCTTCAACCCAACCGCGTCGGTAGCTAATTTGTCAAATGTTGAATAAAGTAGCTATCGACTCAACTTGATTGCTATATTACGATCATCCTCACAAGATGATCTTCTTCCGTCACGAAAAAATGGATTAATGGTTCATCGTGATTGGAGTATTAACACCGCGTTATAATGAAATATTTCTTCCATGAGACTTCAATGCATAAAACGCGTGGGTGTATCTCGTCGTCCACCGACCCAACGGATTAGCGACGAAGACACGGCAACGAGAAAAGCGCAAAGTGAAGAAAAAAAAATCGTCGGAACGGATACAGTGCACGTAACCGCCGTGGATGATAAATATTTTTTTTTCGCAACTAGCCCTAGCCAACGTGACCCGAAAAATAATAGCAATCGGCATTGGATAAAACGGAGGAGAGCAATTTCTCGCACAGCTCGTTCGATCGCAATGTTCTCGATGATATCCACGAATATGAAAAGGACACGAGCACGAGGATTAAAAATGAGAGTCGCGGAGAGACCTCGTTCGCCTCGCGGAATCTCTCGATTTCGCCTCAACGTAAAACGAGAAACTCGTCAAGATATCTCTATACGTTTGCCATTAAACTCGTCGGGATATAACTCGACGCCGTGACTACGATGATGGGTTTGATAGGAGGTCGGGGAGGTGAGGGTGAGGATTCGAGAATAAAGGATAATGGAATAATGGGTCCTAATTACCGGGGAACGGTAAATCAATGCTGGAATTGTACGCACCGCCACGTCTGCCTCACGACTCTCTCTCCCGGCGTTCTCGTCAAGATCTCTCGTCGTTTCCTCTCTCGGTCTCGTTAATACGAGGCCCCCTTGACGTTTTCCCGCGTACGACGGAAACCTTGTCGTTTACCTCTACCCCTTATATCCCGACGCCCGGCGACTACGACGTTTTCCAGCACACACCGATTCACCTCGCAATTTTCGTTATTCACACAGAACCCCGCCAATGACAATGGAACTCCGCGACCCGAGGAAAGGCCACGAACGTTGTCATTATCTTTACAACGAGGAAGGTGAGGAGGGGGGGGGGGGGGGGTGAGGGGGGCAGGTTATCGTAACATTTGTCTAGTGGATAGCTCGTCGCAACGGTCTGAGCTGACGATGAGAAACAGAAGCACGCAACTCCGTTTTATCAGGCTATGAAAATTGTAATCGCCATAGGTAGTAGAGTATTTAATTATACAGCGCGAAGAAAAAGTCACTCGACCCACGTATTTTTTGTAAATATTATTTCTCAACGTTTCACAACGTTTCAAGCAGCCTGAGATTTTGCTCAGGGAAAAAACTCAATTTTGATCGCGCTGTATTATGATAAAAATAATTATTTTGTTGGAAAGAATAAAGAGAGAGATTAAAAATCAAGTTCAACAGCATATCGTGTGGTGCTCAGTAAAGAGAATGAATTCAGCAGTAGGTAATGAAACTAAATTTTTCTCGTGATTCTTCCCGGGGATAACGTTGGCTCAACTGGCACTCGGTTCATCCCATGTGCTTGCAAGGTTCACAGCATCTCTTTTGCATGTCAGAACGACTTTGGCCGCTACGTGTCTCTCTGTGATCTTTCGACAAAACGAGGAAAATACGTACGATGTATTCCACTGGCTGCTGCGGCGGTGCTACTGGTCCACATGCCACGGACTCGCCGTAGGGAAAACACACGTTTGCGAAAGAACACACGAGCCAAATTGCAAAAATTGGCTTAACCGTCTCGCGAGGCTTAAGAAGCGCGCGGACCATTTGCTCGACAAAAGTAAATCGACTGTTTCGGGTCGGTGTGAATGTCGTGACGAGACGAGTATTCGCATATTGTTCGGTTCGTTGTTCGAATGGTTCTAGTCCAAACGAATTGTCCTCTTTTTTGACAGCGATGGTACAAAACGAGACTTCAGGGGTTTCACCGATCAGTCGCGAGTCCTCAGCGATCGCCCAATCTTTTATATGACATAGAAAAATCGATTATATCGAAATGCAATTTATTTCTGATCTTCGAATTACATTTGGAAGTTTCAATCGTATTTTTCTTTTGAATAACCAATCGATGTATAGAAGATTTATATCGTCGAACAGGGCGATGACTATTCATCAACCAATTTAATAACTAAAGTCACGTTTGACTTGGTTCATTTGCACTGCAAGTGTAGTATGACAATCGTCTCGGATTCGTCGAGCTGCACAAACAAAAACATCTGGGCTGCAACCGGTTCACTCAACAGCCAACCGAGCAGCCGTCTTCGCTGCTCCTAATGGAAAATCATAGCCCACGAAGGCTTTCCAAACTTTCTTAAATGAAAAGCATCAACTTTCAAATAACGAAATAGTAGCCACGCAGAATCGAACTTAATGAAATGAGGAAAGTTACTGAGTAAGTGTGATGAGGATTCGGAAGAATGTTGCATTTTGCTCCACCGAATTTCCCGAATTCCACTTAACGAACTATCCGCTTTGGTTTATCAAACACATAGCAATTCGCTCATCATCATCGATTTTCCGTTTTTTTTTGTTCAACTGCACTTCGGACCTCCGCTTATCAATCTCCGCAACGATGCGGTGCGATGAGAAATCGGATCTAGCTTAAGCAAATCTCTTCAGACTTTGGAAACGCGATAAACGTGTTTGCTTTTCATAATCCAACCAGCCCTCCGAGAAGCATGCACCGCGGAGTCCATGGGTGATAAGGTAAGAGAGAAAAAGAGATAGAGATAGGGAGGGGAGGTTAAAGAGTCGCTCGATCGATAAACTCGTGGTCCAGGGTGTCGGAGAGCCCTAGTAGGGGTGGTTAGTTGGGTGGTTGCTCCACTCGGTCGTACCGCGTGTGAGCAAAGATAGATAGATAGATATGTACGTGGAGAGTACATAGATACGTACCCCATCCCCGGTAGGTGAAGCATCGTCGAGATAGAAGCTATAGACGAACCACATATAGCGAGCGAAGTATCCGTGGGCTGAAGAGTGGCCGCGATGGAAGCACGGAAGCAAACAGAGGTGCGAGGGCGAAACGCTACCGCGACCACTGCCACGTTCGGCCCGACCGCCCTATTATCGACGCTTTCGTTGTGCGAAATAACAATTATCTCATGAACCGCTTATCGGAAATATCGATCGCAGCGCACCGAACGGCTAATAAACTCGGACGTGGACCTCGAAAAACGTACTGCAGCAGCCGTATGCGCGCGGCACCACGAACGGAAGCTAGCAGAGGACACAGCGGGACATTATCAGGCTTACAAGAGCCGCTGGGGTGCAGCCCAAGCAGCTCGACGAGTGCTTCGCGGGTACCTACTCGTCGCTATCTCGCAAAAGGATGCGACCCAACCCGTGACCTACGTAACTTTTCCAACCCCGCCTCTGCACACAATTTTCGTCTTGTTGGCGCTACCTGCACGACCCTGTAGCGCTGATATATTACCGGCCGATTATATCACCGAGGTCAACACCGACTGTATGACCCCCGCCCTGTGGAGCTGGTCAAACAATCCGTCCCTCGGACGTGAGCTATTCCCTCGGTCCCTCGTCGTTCTCCATTCCCGGGTTTCGTCGTAACTCATTCACTGATTTTCATAAACACCTTCGGTCGCGTCGCTCTGCCACTCATTTTACTCAACAACAAGTATATTTGGCGGGGGTTCGAGTCTATTTGCAAACTTGTACTTCAATCACTCGTCGCTTGTATCTTGTTCATCTCGTTCGTTTGTGTTCTCTTCGGCTTTTACTGTTGAACCGACTCGACTTTCTCTCTCTCTCTCTCTCTCTCTCTCTCTCTCTCTCTCTCTCTCTCTCTCTCTCTCTCTCTCTCTCTCTCTCTCTCTCTCTCTCTCTCTCTCTCTCTCTCTCTCTCTCTCTCTCTCTCTCTCTCTCTCTCTCTCTCTCTCTCTCTCTCTCTCTCTCTCTCTCTCTCTCTCTTCCTCCCTCCCTCCCTCTCTGCTCCCCCTGATGCTGCTCTGCGATTCATTTAATCCACTTATCGTCATGGCGTACGCATGAACGTGTATATTACGATACTGCGCGTTTCCAGCTCGTGTACTCACTGTTGGTGGACGATTTAATTTTTATTCACACCATTTTGTTCTCTAATTGAATTCGGGAATGAATTGTGGGGTTTGCGTGTCGATGACAGTTGCACATATATTGTGGTGTATATTGTTATTGAATCTATTAATCAGATACGGTAATTTCGCTGAGAGTCTGCGGAACGGGGATTCGCGGAGTATGCGAAATAACCCGTTTAAAACGTCAAATTAAGAATGAATTCGCGTTAGGTCGATTACATCTATCGTGCCATGAATGCATTCGATTCACGTGAAAAGTTGGTCATAATTAATACATTAATCAAATTATCGGTCATTTGTGTATTGTTCGCGAGAGAAAGAAAAAATTCAGCTAGATGGACGATTGTTATTTCGATCGAACGATACTTTATCAGTTCGATTCTAATTATCAAGAAAATCATTCCACGTGTAGCAGTTTTACAATTGTTTTTTTTACATGGATAACCGATAATTGCAGAGCTCGCCGATTGGCTGATCCATTGCGGTAGAGAGGGAGTCTACGAGATAACAATGTCCGGAGACGGAAGTACCTGACGCTGTTACGCTATCCTGTCCCGAACTTTCGTTTCAGGCAACATAACGTTATCCCCGAACAAGTCGACGTTGACGTTGTTCGTTTTCTTTACCGTTGAGCCAACCAGCACACACACGAATGGATACACGCGAAAGCACACATAGTCGCCCGAAGGCCCGCCGGAAAGACGAAAGAGAGATCGAGAAACACGCGGAGAAGCGTAGGGCACGTTCGCCGGTTCGCGAGCGGGCACGTAGCCATGCACTCACGAAGCGAGATAGAGCGATATATACTCGGTTCAGAGGCGGAAAGTAATGGAGATCCCATCGGAGATGGATGCTAGACGAGGGACTTTCGCAACCTCGTTTGAAACATTCTAAACAATCGAATGATTTTCCTCACTCCAATTCAACCCTCAACGACGTCGACTACGTTCTTCTTTTCCGACACCCGCTTCCATCTCGATTCACCCTCATTCGGCTTGACTCTCATAATCGACTTCAAAATTTCAAACGAACATCCACGACCAATCGCCAACGTTCTCTCTCGTGTCCTACCCGCTGCGGATGTGCCGCGATAATTACGATGTAGCAACTCGGTTATATCACGGGTTCTCGTCACGTCATCACCGCGAACCTCAATTTCAACGTCGGATTTTCAAGTTGCGACTGTTCGATGCGTTATTATAACGTTTGCTGTCATACACAGCTGATGGAATTGATGGAAACACACGAGTGTTGTAGCACTTGTTGACCGGTCGAAAGTTGCCCGCATCAACGTCAACGTCATCGGCACCGGACGGGTTCCAATAATTCAGCAGCACTCGCGAAACGACAAGACTCGAACGGATCGGCGGTGGGCGGTTATGCCCCGGGTGGCGACGGTAATACCGCTGCTGGTGGTGGTGCAGCTCGTGGATATTGGCTCTGTCCGGCAACTGGTAAGCCTGGAAACGTAGTTCCGAGCACGATGTGCCGATTATAGAATTTATGTGTGACCAACCGGCTATTGAGACTGACAGGTGACTACTATAAGCCCTCGGATCACGTTACGGGCACACAAATAACGCCGCCGCACCGTCGTATGCATGTCAAAAAAATTATTTCCTACAATACGCAACTGTCAATTGGATTCCCAATGGATCGTCATTGCGCGGATTATACTCGACGACGAAACGAGATTTCGGTTATGGATTTCAATCATTATCAAAATTGTCGAATAATCGAGGAAACTGCGTTATGATTCACTGCTCGCCAATAACATGATTCAAAACTCATGACGTCGCTCATCCAATTTAACGGTTAATCTACACGATACGTTGTTTTCTCGATTAGAATCAACTTAACTCTATTATTTTACCGCCGTCGTATTTCATATAATTTTGTGGAAATATTATTAATGTTCTGTATTAAATGGAAACCGGAACACGCAGGGGATTTTCCTCTGTCTATATGGATAATTATATGGGTCTAGGTTTTAGTATTCATTCGTATTAATATATACCATCACCCTAGGCATTACGATTCAAATATCGCCGGATGAATGATATCCAAAGCGTTTTCCATTATATTCCCGGAACTCATCCAGAGTATGCCCGGCAGGGTGTGTGTGTGTGTGCGGGTCCGTACTCCGGCGAGCAAAGGGCCAAGAGAGGTACGGGATGGAACAAAAGTCAAGTGCCTACCACACACAGGGCGAGTGGGAGAACGAATTTTCGGATAATGGACCGCTACTCCACGCGTCTCTGAACCGTTATCGTGCATCCTCGCACAGCCGCGTTTCCAACTATATTTCATTTTTTTGATTGGCAAATTTATGGATATGCCGTTAAGCCTGATCAAAGTCGTTGGAAAACTAATTCGCGCTGCTGCTGCCACTGGTCGCTATCTATCCATCCCAGGTCCTTCGTGCTGGACTTCCGTTTCGTTCGTGTCAGAGAGTCAGCCCGGAGAAATAACCCAACGAAAATAAAAAAGATGGTAACGCGAGAAAGTGCGATGGAATTGGACTCACATATACGGCAAACAGAAGGAAAAAGAAATGCAAGTAACAACGGAGAGGGGAAGAATGTGGCGAGAGCGAAACAGAGGGAGAGAGAGAGGAGCCAGAGGGAGACGGAGAGAGAGAGAAAAAGCAAAATAGAAATAACCAGGACGCTGGCGCCTCGATGACAAATAAGAGATATCGACGGGAACGGTGAAGCGAGGAGGGCCGCAATGGAATACGTAGAAAGATATAGAGCGAGGGATAGCGAATAAAAGTTTTGGAGCAGTGTTTTGATACGCGGCTGATGGTATGGGGTGTGGGATGAACGTTGCGCGCGATATATACACGCTACACCGACCAAAACTGGCATTTCCTTGGTGTTGCGGGGAAAACTCGGGCGGAATATCGCACGGGGGTGTTGGCGTATGGCCTGTACACGAGCGTCGGTGGCGGGCGGTTGAGTCCCGGAGGACGATCGAGGGATGAAAGGGAGAACCGAATATAGCGGGAAAATCCACGAGGATGAGAATAAAAACGGCAGAGGCGCGGATCGGGTAGACGACTTTTTGCAACGAGGGGCGGCGGCGAAAAGCTTTGTATCCCAATAGTTCCCATCCTCGTTCGCCTACGAGTTCCATCGCGATTCTCACGCGAACTGCCATCATCGCACTTCCATCGTCTCTTCCTATATCGCACTTTCGGGCTCTCGCCCGCGATCGCCACCTCCGCCAGTGCATATGTCTGTCTCATTCGGCGGGATGTTGCGCATCGATGAATCGTTGAATCGATTCGCACCGAGGCGTCGAGCGAGTTTTTGGAACGTCTATCGTCGGGGACTTCTCTGGCTCTTTTCCTCCATCGCTCGCTCTGTCTCTCTCTACCTTTCTCTTTCTTCATATATGCCTCTTCGCTGTTTCTATATCCAGCGCGTATCAGACCGGCGACTATCCGCAGCTGAAATTTCGTAAAACACGTTATTCCGCGAGAGCTCCGTTTCCGCTTCGATAACTCCGTGCGCCACCGGTGCAGTCTCGTGTTGATCCGTCCAGTCGGTCGTCATTGTCGTTTGAAAGCAAGCTCGAGAGTAGATGCGGCGGCTCGTGTCTTTGTCGATCAACCCACCACAGCTACCCCGAACGAACGGTGGTTAGCCGAAATAGTACCCGGCACAAGTGGCGAAAGCTTCAAAACGGACTACCACCGGGTTCCCTGGTGGGCGCTACTGGTTCGGCGCAGCAACTAGACCTCTCGGTCCCACCACGCTCGACCCTCTTTATTCTGACAGAGAGTAACCAGGTCCAAAGCTCCACTTGAACGCCTTTCAACTCCCAACGGGAATTTCTCTCCCTTCCTCTCTCTCTCTCTCTCTCTCCGTTCTCCCGACGCCCACCGATCAAGTATTCGACCCGGCAACCAACACGAGAATCTCGCGACCGAATTACTGGGACAGGTTCGGTTGTCTTTTCTCAAATGCGCTGATGAGTCGCCGCGCCGGCTTGGAACTCGACGTCGCCGTTTCGATCGGCTATCTTCCAAGTACACCAACCACGGTCCTTCGTTCGATCGTTATTTTTTATTTTTTCGCTTCGTTCCCTCATCTCGTTCTCGACACCCTTTACACATTCTCGGCTCGTAAGGTTGCTCTAAATCCAAGCCTGTGCGTACAGTCGAATCCGCGTAGGGGACGGTCCGAACAGATGTGACATTTTTTTTATTATGGTATAACTTTATTGGAACCCTAAGGAGAAAAAGTTGTACTATCAAGCGATCTATAAAGCTTTTAGAGAGCTTGTTTTTACAACACACTTGGTATCAAGAACCACTTCGTGACTGTGAAAAACGTTTTCATTTGCAATTTACTATACAACTGTGTAAAGACCTTTTTTAAAAAATTTTCTTAAATGTTCAGGCTTTTGATCGAGTTCTGCGGCGTGAAACGACGGGTTTTGCTAATAAACGATCTGCGACTTCGCACTCATCGACGATCGTAATCAATAATCCGACCATGCGAAGAGCTGGCTACATAATCAAAGTGCTTATGAATCACAAACTGCTCCTCCGCGTCATTCCGTGGCGTGATAAAAAAAAAAATACAAAACAATTTAATCCGACGTCGGGCCGCGATTACATTCGTTCGTTAGTACGACGACGAGGCAAAAATTGACGAGCAATCGTGGATCTAAAGTTGGACGGTTTTTATTTCGTTTTATCGTTAAATGCCTCAATCTACGTGTACCCGTTGCAGTACTAGACGCAAAAACGAACGCGAATTCCAACGGTCGAAGTTGTCCGGCGGTTGCACTCGTTAGCAGCGAACAACATCTCCGAGATAATAATTTGTCGAAGAGCGGGGCCGTTGCGAGCGCACGTAGACGACGTTGTCTCTGTTTCGCGTTAAATTTAATTTAAAAAAAAATAAAAAATAAAATAAAAACAAACGAAGGCCGCGCGAAAAACCGGCTTTATTTCCGCTCTCGTTACGTCGCTCGAGGCTATACTCGCGCAAACAGTTTGCCTTGCCTTCGCCTTGACGTGCGTCTCCTCACGGTCCCGACACAGAAACGGGATTCGCGATTCTCCGAGGCTCGATCAGTGATTATAACACCACGGCCACAAACTTCGAGAAATCGACCTGAAAAATTATCGCATACCGAACATTCGCACACGATAACCGTCAATCTCTTGAATATCATATCACACGCACTGTCGATGAAATTTTCTTTGACGATCGACGGAAATAAATTAAATTTCTGCACTGCAAGGTCTCGAGTTGTGATACGAAATTCGCTGTATCCACGACGTTGAGTTATTCACCTACGAGAAAGCCATCGTGGCCATGGCTGTGACGTGGTTTACCAGAATTTCGTAAAATCCCGGAGAAAGGAGCAGCGAAATTTATGGACAGATTATATCTGTTCCGGGGACGCGAGAGAGAGAGTATGTTGTCTCTCGGACGGAGTTACCCGGCGATCGGTGGGTGAGAATAACGCGTGGTGTATGAATTTGGCGCGAGGCAAGAAAACGTCGTAACCCGGGGGTTGGGTACGGCGGTGGTTGGCGTTTGTGCGACGGTCACGGAAAGCGCGACGCTCGCTTTTCCGCGCGATGTCACGACGACGCCACATGGGCGCCGACATCGTGTCGGCTGCGGGTGTCGAACCACGTCGTCGAGACCGCGGAAAGAGCGAGACAGCGATGCGCTTTTACCCTTACCACTACCGATGGAACAACCATGGCGACGACTCTACCACGGATTAAGGCAGAGGGCGCAGTAGAGAGGGCGGATTCTGGTGAAGGCGTTACATAGAGAGCACGGAACATAAGCGCGTCCTCGGGGATGGCTGGTAACCACGCGACGTTGTCCCCGTAGACCCATATCTACACACCGATTGCTCCAACCCTTTGCCAAAAACCACGTTCAACTATCCGCTCCGTAGAACGCGCGAATATCCTCTCGTTGGCACGTCCACTCGATACGCCTTGGAGCCGCTCCTCTACCTGCGGTTTACTCGTCTCTACGAAGTTTCTCCTTCGATATATAGTCGGGCTGGTATCCACCGCGTCTTGTAACTTGTAACTCCGGGGTTCCATGGCTGTAAGCGATCTTGGCACATCGGCCACGTTGGGCTGTAGCTGCGTTCAAGAGCCGGAGTAGCTTCGTTTCGTCGTATTTACACGGTCTCAACTACACGCGTTGGAATCCATTCATTCGAGCTTCACGTTTGGAACAAAAAAATTACCGTGTCCGCAGTCGTTGGATCTTCGTGAAAAAATAGGGTAATAAAAATGAATGAAAGGAATGCTAATGAAAAATTTCTGAAGATCGTTGGATTATGAATTTCATATATTAATCGTAGATTCCACATGGTTCGTGGTTGGGTGGAATGGATTCCCCGAGGACCGATCTAACACGGTATCCCTGCTGCGGGGGTTCTCGTCGAACAGGGTCGTCTCCATAATTCCGCCGGAGATAAAATCTGTATAAATTTCGACGATCCTGCCAGCTGTTGCAGCGATACGACGTAAAACAGCGCGACGCCCGAAGAGAAAACTTGGCGAGTGCACGATTATCGCTCACGGCGTCTCGTTAATTTCGTAGCGTAGCTGGCAACGCGACCGGAGCGATTTTACGGTTAACAAAAAAATTTACTTCGACAAAGACGGTCAACGGAAATGGCGTTTATGCACGGGTATCGTGTACGCGAGGACCGCGAGGTGACTACCGTAATTTTATGATCTCGCAACGCGACAATTATCTGATTGCATACGGAGCATATGATAAACAAAACGAGTTTCGATAACGAACTGATTGGAAACACTGCGGGAAATAACACGTTGCTTCCCGTTGTTGAATTATATTATTTTTTCTTTCAATTTTTTATGTTTTCAACGAAACACATATTCGACTTGTTCGTGATTATAGGTGTTCTGCGTTATTTTGATAATTTTTTTTTTCTTTTTTTTTTTTTTGAGGACTGAAGGTTTTTTGAGGAGTTGCAGTCGAGGGAAATAAAATAAAAATACACAGACGGCCGTACCTGAACCATGCCAAAGATTGTAAAAAAGCGAAGTATTTACTTACGCAGTTCCATAAAAAAAAAATCCCAACAACCGAGAATCCACCATCACCGTACGGCTAAAGGTTTCAAATGGACTCCAATTAATTTTTTTGTAAAAAAAGAAAAACACAAAAATCGTTCGAAAATTGCTGTGAGTCGTAATGTGCGGTCAAATTGTTCGAGAGTTTGTTTTGCACCCTGGCGCATCGGCATCGACGTGGAAAATCGTATGATTACACGCGGTCGGATAAGTGCTGCGCGTGAGAGAACGCGGAATAAGGACGGTGGATATAGGTTGTCTCAAAAAAGTGAGTGAAAAAGGTTTTGCCGTAGCAGCTTTGCGCAAAAAAGTTTCCAACTGACCACGCCCCCGTCGTATAAAACGTTACCCCGTATATTTAACTTTTTTTTTTATCACGCATTTCCGAAAGTTTCGACGGTTACCAACGGCGGTGAGGCACTCGTTTTTCTCGAACCCTTCCACGGGGCGCCCTCGTGGGAAAAACTGTTTTTCCACCCTCTCGCGACAGTACCACCGGCAGCAGCAGGTGCATGGAAACCTCAACACTCGTACGTGGTTATTTCACATTACTAATTTATCGTAGAGCGGCTGCAGCGGGGTCGATGAAAAAAAAAACGGTGGTAAAACGTAAAAAACGAGGCAAAGAAATTTCGAATCGGCGCGAAGGGAGCAAGCGAGAGCTCGATTATATCGCTGGGGATCGATCTATATATCATATAATACACGGTCGACGTTGTACAAACGAGCTTCTTCTCGGTGTGGCTTCATCGACGTTCGAATAATCCGTGACAAAACATCCAAAACGCGAAACCGCATAATCTTACACGCTACACGCTCGAACGCTTCGTACAAAGTTTAACTTGTTTGCCGCTTCTAACCGCTCGTATAGTCTTGTACGCGTATAATGGACCACACCACCGAAAACCGCCCATTCTCGCTCGCCCATTCCTCAGCTTTTGCATCTGAGCGAGAGATCGGTTATCTCGAACGTATCGCGCTATACCGACGCACGAGGCATCGGTGAACGTTAAGCGATTCACGGTACGTACCCCTACTGCGAAACCACGCGGATAAATATGTTTGAGATAACATCGATAGCGAAGGTTTACGTTGTGTTCACCGTCTCGACGGTATATATCTGGACCGGTCCCTTCCGTTTCACGTTCGTCTTTCTTTTTCGTCCTTACACGCGGTCAATGGGAACGACTGAATGGATCTCTCAGCGTTTCGTCGAAACCACGTAGTTCATCGAGTCTAACTCAAATTCTTCGAGCATTACGGATCAGATTGGATTCATATGATTTTCGCGCTGACAGGGTAATAAAAAAAAATTATGTCAAGCATTAATTGATGTTAAGAAGAATTCATGTCAGTGAGTTCGTACAGAATTATTTGTTATATCGATCCAAATTGCAGAAAATGGTCCAAGGATGAAGACAATTATTTCTCGACCACTTATATAATTACCGGTTATTTTTACAAAAAGCTATATCACAACATTTCACAATTGTACATCACGAGTATCACCCGGTATTCTTGAAAAACGTAATGACTCGAGAAAAATCTCATTTCTTCAAAGAACCACAAAAATAATTCGTCGTGTGAACCGGATTGCCCCATCCCCGTTTCGAGGCTCCGTTTCGAAGCACGTCCAGACTCACACGCGCGCTTTATAGCGTGCGATAGAGAGCGAACAGCGTGTGGGGAGGGGAAGAATAAAAAAAAAAAAAAAAAAAAAAAGAACCGAAAAAGAAATGATGAGAAGAACCGACTGGCACTCTATTCAATGGATGAATGGACGCATTGTTACTGCACGGCAGAAGAAACCGCAGGATCTCTCTGAAGCGGGAGGATGAGGGCCGATCCGGTCGCAGCCGCAGCAAACCCGCGCGCCGGTCCCGCGACGGCACATCGGAGGCTGTGTGTTTCTGCTTCTGGGTCCGTTCCTGTCCGGGGCTGTGGTATTTTACGAGCTCGTTTCAGGTGTCTCGGTGCCGGTCGCGACGGACGCGCGCTCCTCTCCCGTCGGCCACGACGAAAAACCGGGCGGAGACTCGCTAATGAAACGGCCCCGGTTGACCGGTCTCTCGTATGCCGTACGACAGGTGAATTATTATACATTATGATTGAACCTTTGCGCGGTTTCTTGCCTTTAGACCCAATTAAGACACCCATTGATTGGAACCCCACCTTTAGTCCTTCTCTCGTCCACCTTCGACCGTGGTTACTCTTTCTACGCTTCGTCGTTGGACGTTGCAACGACTCGGTTACGTGCGCATCGTATTTATCCGACCGGTGATTCTTGGGATGTCGAGTAAATTAACCACGCCCGGTTTTTCTCGGATTCCCAACGATCTCCGCGCGTTCCTCGGTATCAGCGGTACATAGGATATAGTTAACGTCGCGAGCTTTCTCGTATTCCATTATTTATCGCCTTCGCCGTATCCGCCGTTTCGATTCGACTTTGTTACTTTTTTCAATTTTCTATCCATCGTGCTTCGAATTATCTCGTTATATCGAATTTACACAAAGTCTCTCACGGCTTCACTACCGTGTTTGGAATTATTAATTATTGCGGGCGCGAAAAAAAAAAACTGGGTGATTATTTCTTTCCTCGCTCCGTTCGAAAGTTGAGGGGTGTTATTTGTTCAAGTTTGCATTTGAATATCGAGCGTACATTCGCGTTGCGGAAAAATAATAAAATGCAGCTTTAACGAATGGAATGAAAACTTTATTTTTTAACGATTTTTGAACCGACAAAAGTTGTGGATAGAATAGGTAGCCGAAGTTAGAATCGGAGATATTAGTATACCGGGGCTCAAAAGCTGTATCAAGTTAAATAGCGTAGTTGGTGGCGGGTCCGGGACTATGGTGTAACGAGAAGTTGTCGCACGGGGGTTTCAGGGTAAGGGGAAGCGAGTAGGAACTATAAAAGTAACTTTCACTTGCCGTCCGAGCAAGCTAAATGTGTGCTTAGAATTATTGTCGAGCTAGAGTGCAGTTTAAACCGTGGTACGTCATGTTTGTAGGTGGATACTCGAATTTTACTCGTACCTCCGACGCGGGCTCTCGTACGAGACCCAAAACTATAGCCGTATCTCAGTATGGACGGTTAAAATACAGTCGGGATAGCGAGTATATGCACTAGGACTGAAGTTTACTTTGATAAACTAATTCGCGAATACGAGTGAATAATTCAGTCGGTTTAACGCGGGAGGTCGGTGGTGGCTGGGCCGCGTAAACGCCGCAAACTTGAACGGAATATTATTAACAACCGCGGTTGGCGATTTTTTGTTCTTTCACGGTCAACAACCAGCTAAATTATTTGTCACCGATGTAACGAGCGGAGAGATTATAAATATTGCAGGTGAAAAAAATGTCACGAATACTTCGCTCGATCTGTGAGGGAAAAAGCCAGGAAGATTGTTTTGTTTTTTTTTCTCTTGCAAATGTTTTTCCGTCGTTCGCGATAGCATGGGCATGGACGGTGGACGACCATAGCGGCGAATCGTAGTTGATCTTGGAGCAATGAGCAATAGTTAACTTTTATCTCTTCGTGGCCGGACTCTGGCTCTCTCCTCGCCGTCGGATAACCATATTCTTTCTCTCCCTCTTTTGTCCTCATCGTTCAACCCGTTGCGCAACCGGAAGCGAGGGTTCATTCATAGCGCGAGGCGGTTTTCAGGTATCCTTGACAACGACAGCTTCGTTTTACGACTTTACTCCAGGGACAAACTGTTGTGTTATAGCGCGGTCGCGAACCTTTCACGCTACGACTCTCTCTTTATCTCTCTCTCTCTCTCTCTTTCTCATTTTTTCTCTCCCTCTCTCTTTCGCTGCCGTTTGTTGCGTTTGAACTATCGCTCTTGCTCGCCTGCTCTATCCTCGTTATCGTACAGAAATTTTGTTAACCGAAGCGCGATACTCCGGAACTGAGGGATTACACTCTTTGCCTCCTTCTCCCTCTTCTCGTTACTCCGTCGACAAGCAGAGGCTGCAGGAGGATCCACGCTAAATCCTGCGGCGCTTTCGTAGACGCCCACACACATATACACGAAGCACGATACGAAACGACCTATGACGCTCGAGTGATTTCAAGTTTCTCAGTTACAAACGCGAGTCGTGGATCGCAGTATGGGAAAACAATTTTTCTTGTTTATTCACCATCGTTATCAGACAGATTTTCACGAGTTGAAGTTGAAAGTATTATGTTAACGAGGGAAGACTCATGCATTGAGAGAACTTACATTGATAACAGGGATAAAAACGACGGAATGCAATTTTACAACATTCGAGCATCATATAATGGTCGTTCGTGTTATTAAATTTCACGGTTATGCACGAAATAATAAGCTCGTCGGTTTTTCGCCAGAGCCTGGTTGACATCGTTACTAATTTTTCGACAACTCATTTCGCTATATTCGCAACTAGAATAAATGCAGCGCTTCAGCGACAGAAAAAACGATCCTACCACACCAATGAAGCTTTCGTGGAATCTGAAGCAAAAAAAAACACACGGAAATAACCTAATTCACCGTCGAGAGGGGTTCAATGCAATTGTTCGTCATTGATCACAAATAATTAAATTTTACTATTGCACTCGAAACAAATGTCGTTTCGAGTTTTCGACAGCCTGGAAAATGTTTAACGACGATTCGGCATATCTATAATACGAATGCGGGTCTCGTTGCGTGATTTCCCGAACGAGACAGACCCGTTAGCTCCACTTGGGGCTAAATTGTTTTTCGATTGGAAGATTCGAAGACTGATTTAGATCGAAATACGCACGGCACTGCGAGACGGTGGTCGCAATCTGCAATTACCGAAACCCACATCCATGAACACATGGCGCACGCTGCGAACTGGAGTTCCGCGCCAGTCAAATTGAGTCGAAATGTACTTTTACTCTGTACTCGTACTCACGTTTAAAATAAAAATTCGTATTAATCAGTCGCTCGCTCGGACCTCGCGTTGTCTCAAACTTTTCAGTCTCCGACGTCGGACAATCGACAACGAAACTAAATTGACCGCGTAGTTGGCGCGAGATGTGGGTGGGGTGCGATGGTGCTCGTAATACGGCCATAGTGCCGGTTGCGACTGTTTAATCGGGCGAAACGGCATGGGATAAAGGTAAAATGAGAGAGAAATGGGAACGACGCGTCGGCTGTGAGAATATGTCGCGGATAAAACGAGAAGACCCGGAGACCGGAGGGAAGAGTAGGCGGAAAGCGGGAGGAAAGGGCGGGTCTGGGGTAGAAAGTACTACCAACCCGACAACGAGAATTCGACCAAGTGGCAACACAACCAAAGTACAGCTTACGTTCCGTTAATCGTGCTTAATTGCGTGCAATTACTCCAAATGGGAAAATAACAAGTCGCCTCTCTCCGGGTACGGTACTGCTAATACGCTTCATTCTCTCCTACCCTTTCTTTATTCTATTTCAACCTCTCTTTCCCTCTCCGCACTCCTCCGTCTACCGGCAACAGCAGCTACTCCACCATTGCGCTCATCCCACTCGTACCACTACCCCGCTCATCCCCCTTGTCTCTCTCCCGACCCTTCCATTCTCTCTACCCCACGTATTCGCATTTTGCGCCTATTTATTTTCTGGTTTCTCGGAAGAGAGGATCCACGTGCACCTAGCGACTCGAGTTTTCAACGGAGAACGACGGAATCTCGAGCAATTAGGAAAGCCGCTAAGCGTGGGAGCATTCGACGTTTGTCGCGAGAAATCATAGACGTTAAATGCGCCTGCGAGATATTCCGAACGGAAGACGAGGCTCTTCGACGATACCCCATTAAAATATGGCTTGATCCGGTCCGTACGATGCTTCTCAATCGCAGTCAGGGACGCACGCGATAGTCAATTTAATTTTTGTTATCTTATTATTGTCCGATTTTTTCATAATCCGAGTTTCATCAAAGTAAAGCGGCAATTTGTTTGCTTCGACTGTATTCTTGCAGCGTTTGAGGGTACGAAAAAAAACGTTAATCGTTATCAAAATGAACATTTGCGAGGTACGAAGATATTCGTTTTCGATCGTATGCCTTTTACTCTATCAGAGCAACACAAATAAGAACTATGATCGGCAAAAATCCATTGATAAGGTAAATTTGCGTGGAGACGAAGGCACTCATTCAACAGAAACAAGAAAGGTATAACTACTTCCTTTCTGCAGGGGGTTTGAATCAACTCGTTCAAATCCGGAAAATTTGAGCAACCTTCCAAAATTGGGATTACGATATTAATTACCGATCGAACCCAGAGGAGGAGTGAACAGGGGAGGGGGAGGGGGCGTATGGGGTTTCCATTACAGAATCATTTGAAGCAATATAGACTACGTCCCCTCCTACACTCTAACCACAACGCGATAACCCGATAGCGAATATAATCCCCTTCTCCGGCGCTCGGGCTCTGTTGAATACCGTAATTAGCCGCGTCGGTAATTAAGGAGCACGTACACCTACCGCGTCACTGTACGTGATCGTCTGCCGACGAATGGACCCTTCTCGAAACGGCAGCACGGGCGCCGACTCGGACAATGTGTTAGCTTCGCAGCAAGGCAAGAGCTCGACGAGGGAACCCACCGAGAAGAGGAGCCACCCCGAGTGTATAATTTCAGGAGAAAAAATCTGTACCAGCGCCAACAACCCACTTAATCATCTACCCACGTCGATGCGTCTTCAGATTTGTTCAATAAGCCAAAAAAAAAAAATGTTTACTGTTTGAAAGCATAAAAATAAAATCTTGGAACAAAATAATTGTGACGGGGTTTGTTCGTCCACTCGAGCTGGTACATTTCGACGACATTACGTGTTTTTCATTCCATCTTTCCGTTGCTAACGGAAGCAGAGGGTGCTCCCGCTATTCTTGTATCACGTTGTCGCGAATGAGCCAAAAAAATTAATTACGAGGAAACCCAAGCTTGTGTCGTTGATCCAGAAGCGGGGCGGGGTAAAAGACGAGAAATGTAGCAAGTCGATCCGTCGATCATGACAGCTCGCGAAGTATTGCATCACGGCTATCACAACGACTACTCTCGTGCTGGGTTGGAGCCAACGGTAACCAAACATGACTCTTATACGGGACGCCCGAGCAACACTAGATTTTTCCACTGGCGGGTTTACGTCAGAGAAATAGCACGTGACGACGCGACGTGATGATTGGGACATGCCCGTAATCTATAACATAATTGATTAAGGCTCTCTAGTTTCGGTGTATCTTTTAAGGATGCATTTTTGACAGAATCTACGTCATTCCTCTTCCAGCGACATAGAATTGTAACTTTTCCGTTTTTATAAATTGCGATGCCTTTTTCAGCCGGAGAGGGCTCAAATCTCGTGACAACATTGTTGAACATTGTTGGTCTCGATTATATACGCAAAATTACGAAAAAATGTCTCCACCCCCATCTCGAGACAGAGGATCGAATAAAAACGCCAAAGGCGTTTACCAATGCCATCCAGGGTTAAATAAATGAGAATTCAACGAAGTATGAACGATAAAAATACACGAAAAAAAAAGTACTCAAAGGAAACGTACGTTGTACGTAACGTTTAAGTACTTTCTCATCTCCGCACTGTATTCTCAATATGCATTGGTGCACGTTGTTGGATGTTCGTGAGAAGAGTGATAGAACCGAGAAAGATGGAACAAACCATGCGTGACACGGTGTTATCGAGCGAAAGATCGAGTGAGTAGTATTAACCCGAGAATTACCAGAATACTCGAGATAAAAGCGGTACAACAATCGGTTTATTGTCGAGCGTGTCCCGCTGCACGCGGTTAATACCGGAATCGTCGCACCAGCGGGAGCTCACAAAGCTTTCTCGTGGCTCGACATCTTTATACACATCTGCCGGTACGCGACGTGCGCTCGACGACGTTCTCGCAGAAAGATGCGAGCAAAGATAGATATATATTTATCGTCAAGTGCTTCTGTTTGCACAATCCATCTCGGGTTCTATCATATCTCTTATTCTCGGCAAACTATATTATCCGGTCGACATTTTCTCGAGAATCCACGGTAGTGGCAATCGTGTCGAGATCGCATTACCCGACTGATTCAATTTTTATGAGACATCCCGACGAGTACGGGGTCCGAGAGGAATGAACAAGTCGTCTGAGATACAACACAGTCACAGTGATGCATATAAAAACGTCGAAAGCGTTATAACGAAGCAATTCGTAACGATAATTCGTCGTTCGCGAGCATATATCCCGCCTTTCAAATGCGAAAGCATTTTCTGTAAGTGGAAATTACACTAGAGGTAACAGACGGGTACGAGAATTGTTCAACCCATTCGTTGGCAACTGACATTCATCATCCTCCGTCTGTTCCTCCGACTTCTGCGCCAAAAATAAAATACATCGTAAGACGAACTAGACGCAACACCGCAGAAATCAGTGAAATTATCCCGGATCGCGGTACGTGCGCGAGGGTAGAAACGATGCCTCATCATACACCGCAATTGTCAGCGCGAAGCTGGATAACTCGCTACGGTTGAATTTGCATGAGTATAATCTCGTGGAATATTAGGTTTCACACGAGAAGTCACTCGAAGGGTGAGTGAATATCTTAATTTCGCGCTGCGCGAGTTATACGCGATAGGCCACCGAGTATCTCGTCATCGCGCGTGTCTTGTCTCAATTAACGAAACACGGTCTCATTAATGTAGTCGATATCGCCGTGATTGTATCAAGCCGGCGGTGGCTCCTATCCAGATCGCACTGGCAGCTAGCGACTAGTGCCGAAGCCGCGGTCGCCGCTACACGATATCACGGACTGTACGGCGACCCGCAACAGTAACTCGGGGCTCATGGCGCGGGTGGAATAGTCCGTACAGAAGGATATATCTGGGGAGGGGAGGGAGTGGTGCAGGGTCGGCTTCCGGGGATAGCGAGCGTCGCCCTGGTACTAATTTAATTAAGGATACCTATGTCTCTGATTCTGGACGTGGTATAGCTGAGGAGGTACACCTCCGAGCATTGCTCGCCGAGTCAGCGAGAGGGTGAGCGCAACTCCCTCACGAAGAGAGATGACTATCTCTGCTGCACCTATATGCATAGAAACATATATATATATGTGTGTATATACGTATCTATAGTGTATTCACATGTACATAGACGAGACAGATAGTCACCGGTGCGCGTAATCTAGCCTTCGTGAATTTAACCCCACCCCTCATTCCTTTTCATGCTCCTTCTATCTCGTGCGCTCGTCTACCGAATTATTCGCACGAAAATAATCCAACCCGCCGAGTATCATCAAGCCCGATCGAGCTGACGGATAACGCTGAACGTGTGTAATTGTCATAATTGAGAGAACCTCGCGGGAACCGAGTCATGCGATGTGGAGGGAAGATGAAGATCGCGCCCCGCCGCTGAGACGACGGAAGTCACGACGAGACAGCGTTAATCTAATCTTAATTGATTAATCGATCAATTGATCAACCAGTAATATTCGCATTTGAATGTTTGGTGTTGTTGAGCACATTTTTTCGTAATATGATGGATTTAAGTTAATATATGGAAGGAATAAATAAATGCAAATGTTTTGATGGAGAATCAAAATTTCAATTTCAAAGTTGACACCGGTAACACGTAAAAGTCGTAATACGCGTTTCCATCACGTCTATTTCCGCTCACGCACATAATCCTAGGTTCTGTTGCACGACTTCGTCGACGAATCAACGTAAATATCTTGTCGGGTGTGCACATATATCCAAAACGAGAAGTTTGAGCTTTCGGAAAGATGGCCCGAGGATATATGAATCTACTTCGGGCGACGGTGAACCATCATTTGCGGGTCCTTGCGGTACACACCTATTCGCTTCTCGTGTTTCAAACTGTACTCGTATTTTCAGATATCGTTCAGAATTGTATATACAGCAACACGGAGAATAGGGTGGGAATCTGGGAATACAAGAATACACATCCCTCTTGCTCCTTCGCCAACGAGCGTCAGTTCCCGTTGCATTGCCTCTTGTCTATTGCTATTACGACATCCACACTGTTTGTCGAGGCCTGCAGGAGATCCCAACTAAATAATTACAAAGCTAGCGAGCTGTTGGAGAAACGGGATAGGATTGCTTCTGACAGCCACGGAGGACCTGACGTTAGCGCTCGGCCTCAACGCCGCACAGCGGTGGCTCCCTCGCTCCCGGATATGCGTACGCCTTGTGTGCAAACTATTACTACCCTGTACAACCCCCTACGACGTTCAATATCAGCTTCGAAATCGAATTCTCGACTCGCGTCTTCCTTTTTTATAAGTTTCGTTAGTGGAACCGAAAGAAAGCCCGCGAAGATGATCCGTTATCAATTGTTGACTGTTATCTCATCGTCTTTAAAAAAATATGAATATTTTAATCCAGATCCGTTCCTCTAAGTTTATTCGGAAGAAAATCAAGGATGATAATTCGAAGCTGTGTGCACAACTTCTGTAAGCAAACACGAAATCGATGTCTCCTAAGGACTGAGAATTAATTGACAAATTCGTCAGAACATATTCGACCCTTTATCATTACTCCGAGAGCTTGATTTCGAAGAATATTTTTGTAGTAATAATAACCATCACTCTCGAATATTTAACGAAATATCCGTTATTTGTAGCATCTACTATTGATAATACTAGTATTTTTATCGAGTATCCGCACGGACTAACAACGCAACGAATTAAAAAAGTTGAACGCCTCGTGTAATTATCGAGCCGTTTCACGTTGGCTGGTTTTTATATTTTTTCGCTTTGCCGTTGGAGTTGTGATAGAAGCGAGACTCAATTAAGAGTCTGGAAGCAACAACTGCATTGTTAGAACTGCAACAAGCACATCGACGAGGGTACAAGACGAAACAGGAAGGAGTACAAGAGGACATGGATACCGTTCCGTCAGTGCACTCGGCTAATCGTGTTGACTCTTTCTCAGTTACAACAGAGATCTGATAACGGCTGGATTTCTCTGATACACATACAGATACGGATCCATATAAGCTTCTGTCAACAATTTTCACAACAGTTATCGAATATACGAACTTAGATCCAATGGAATAATGATTCGAGGAAAAACCAACGTGCTACATATCTCGATTTGGAATCTGAATTAAAAAATAACCAAATTTCCAAATTTGGTCTTATGAAGAAAAAAAATGCCCCACCATTCATCAATCTAATGTATAATTGGCTGAATAAAAATTCTGATTACTTCGCAGGTCGCCAGCATCGTTCGTGAACAAAGATGATATCTTAAAAAATAATTAAGACAATGTCGGAACTACAAAAAATCATATCCTGGAAACGTCAATGGAGTTTTATTTGCCGAACAAGCAATGGCTCTTAAAGATCCAGCAACCGCGCCAAGTCAATATCCCAGATTTTCATCTCCGCAATCTTACGGAAGACAAACGAAATTGGATAAGGCCGTCGCGGAAATACGCGATTGACGGGTGTCGTACCAGAAACGACGGATCGCTTCTGGGATGAAATCCGAAGAGCGTTGATTTTCGCTGTGGCTGGTGAGAAAAACGTGATGGAATTCGTAGAAATACAGCGAGTTGAAGGATAACGTTCTCGTCACACGTTGTGCCGGAGAATGACCGTCATGAAATCTGCTTCAACCCATATTTACTTCTTTAGAACGCCTCGAAGCCTTTTCGCAGTCTGTGGCTGCGTACAGAGAGTAAGAAAAAAAAAGAGCGACAGAGAGTGAGCGAGAGGGAGGAGCGAGCCGTCCGCCAAGCTTTCGCGTATGAAGCGTCCCTTTAATAACGGCGTGTCTGCTCAAGGCAGCGTGGATGAGAAGGGAAGAGGCCGAAGGAGCGGAGCTAAAAGGAGTGAGAGGTCGAGCTAAAGGGGTGAAGTGGTTGGTAAATAGCGAAGTAGGGCGAGACGGGTCAGTTACTTTTCATAGTGGAGAATATATAGTACATATAAATATGTATACATGTATGGTATATACATAAGGCGTGCCAGTGGCCGTTGAAGCGGCACAACGTTATAAGGGCGCTTGAGAAAGCTGAACAAAGACGGAGCAAAGTCCCGTGGGGCTTGGAACTTTGACTCATAAACAAAATACAAGTAGAGTTAATAAACATTTTCATGAAAAAATTCAATGTAAAAAACAGAATACGTACGATCGTAAACAAAAGCCTAATATTGTTCGGTATTATCCGAATAACGAACGTAGGTACTTGACACAGTTTGAAGGGCCTGCGCGATAATTTCGACTTATCGTTAAAGCTGGTAACCGATGCGAGGACGAAATTCGAGTAGGCAGGATGAGGATAAGAGGATAGGTTGGTGGGAGAAAAAACGCTGGACTCGAGATTTTCACGGGAAAGCTTGTGTCCCACGAGGTCTCCGCGAGCTATATTGTAGTACATTGCAGTGGCCACGAGCCCCGCGCGTACAGTCGAGCACGAAGTTCTTAATATGTCGAAGAGCCGGGGAGGACGGCGGGAGGAAAAGTAAAAATCGTTTGTTCCATTGTACGAAAAGCTGATAGCCCGGATACTATTCCAGGACATTCAGAGACTGAACTTTCATAAGCTACTTTGTATGGCGATCGCATAATCGCACGAGAAATGAGTCCATGGAAGAAAAGAAAACAATGTTCCGGCAAAGTCTGAGTGGACGTGAATAACTGAAAAAAGTGTCAAGTGAAATAAGACATGTGCCGGCAATATGAGAACCTGAATAATGCGGTGAATTGGACGACCAAATGATCGCCTCGCTTAATTCGAATTCCCGTTACTTACACCAACACAAGAAGTTTCCCATTAACATTGGATAAATCGAAATAAAAAAATATCAGAGGTTGAATAACGGCTCAACGGAATGGAGTTCATACAAAGCTCGACGATTCGGCGTTGCTGGCAAAACAATCAAAGCGCACGAGCGTCAAAAACAGAGAAATAAAATCGGAACAAAGAATCCCGAAAAGGTCTTGATCCGGTTTTTGAGAGATTCCAGATTCCTGCGAGCTTCGCAACATAGTTGGTAGCTTGCTCGACGGCTTTTACCCCTGTACCGGAAAGAAATAACAAACGGCCACGCTAGTGAAAAGTCCTGCCGATGGACGTTGGAACGAACGTTCGAGTCGAGCAAGGAGAACGTCAACGTTAGGTGTTTGGCGCTCATGCGCGATGGATGGAGCGAGTGGAAAAGCCAAAGGGGTTTCCGGTAGCTTCGAGTGGATGGGGCTGGACTCCGGCACCGCTCGACGTTTGACCCGATGTGCTCCACGATCCACCGCGTTTACTATATACGACCGATAGTCGTCGTGTTGGCTTCTTCTCGTCGTTCGACTTGTTCGCCTTCGACCGTCCCCATCGACTTGCACGCGCTTTCATTCCTTTCTTCTCGATCGTTCTTTCACCACAGCACGAAACTCCGGTTATTTATTTTCCTTGTTTTTCCGCGGTTCGAAGTTATGCCGCGGCAAGTCGTCGGCCGGAGGGCTCAACGAGACTTGGCCCGTCCGACACTTGGCCCGACCCGACGACGTTTCCGTGCAATCGCCGGAGAGAGACGGAGGGAGAGAGAGAGAGATAGAGAGCGGGGGAGAGAGACCCCCGGACCACGAGTTGCGATAAAACGTGTGAAATTGTCCGAGTGTCGATGTGTATAGCTTCGGAGAGTTCAACGAGAAAAGAATTATATAGCGCAGCCAGGACGAACCGGGTGGAGTCGTACAATACGCGTAACACGACCGAACATCGTGCACGGGTACGTATACACAGCGGGGTTAACGACTGGTCGAGCACAAGGCGGGAAAAGTCAACGAAGACGATTGTGCGATCGCTCGGTGTGCTCGAGCGACATCCGAACGATTCTCCCACACCGACCACTTTCGTTGCTCTTTCGTTCGATTTCTCCTACAAACGGGGAGGTTGCGTGCGACACGGCATCCTCATGTTCGCGTGGTCGTAGCGAGAAAGAGGACGAACGTTCGGAAAATCGTGAATGAAGAGAAGTATATGTACGTGTACGTGAATGGATATATCGCAACGAAGAAAGAACGAGTATATGGCAGTAAGGAAAGTTGGAAACGGAGTTAACGGTGGTCAAAGTGCGCGAGGACCATGAAGTGACTGTGGGCACACGGGGGTGCATTGTCGTGGCCAATGCTCCGGATACACCGGATGAAATATTTCTCCCTGGCCAAAGTACCGAGATACTTTATGGGCTCCGTGTGGCACTGAAGAGCCCGCTCGTCCACTGCTGCGACTGCAATGCTCATTTTTTTTTTTTTCATTTTTCTCCTTTGCCTTTAGCGCCACACCTCGTTTCGTCGCTTTCGTGACCGGTGCCGCACTAGTACTATCGCGAGTTAAAAGAAAAGCAGAAGGAAGAAGACTCGTTCGTCGAAGTCTGTACCTTTCCGACGTCGCTGGAGATCACCTCGTTTTGGTGGAGTATCAACCGCCTGCCCCAACGACCATTTAATTCCTCCGACGATAAATTCGGTCGGTCGGGCGCTTCGAGCCGAGCCTCGTCGTCCAACGTCACTGTGATGGTATTACACCCCCACCGCTCGCAGTAGGCAGCTGCATACGCCGTTGCCCCCCCCCCCTCCCCCCAAATGGCCGGAATAGAGATTTTACCATGCCGGGGTCGCGATAGCGAGCACTGCAGCTTCGCGGAGTACGTGGCGGAAGGATAGGGGACGACTCGATATCCGGAACCATCTGTTTCGCTGCGTGTTTTCCGGACAATTTGCAGAATTATTGCCTCGGGGCGAGATTAAGTCGAGTCGAGGTGGGATGAAAGGTGTTCGGGATATTCAAAATACTCTTGCTCATTTCGCGGACTTGTAATTATGATGATTAACCTCAACGGGGTCAACGGAATTTTTCACGTTGCGACTTGGCGTATCGTATTTTCGAGATGGTACCGGACGAGCGTAAGAGCGGCTGTTCTCGACCCTCTTGGTTGTGATAAATGTCTCTGTCAAGAGTCGTAACCGTAGTCAAGCTGCGAGAGTCAACGAGCCGCGCCACTCCCGTTGTATATCGCAGCCTCCTGTGCCTCTCGGCATTCCTTATTCGCGCCTCGAGCGGTCGCCACCGAGAGTTTTAACTAAGCTGGCGTGAAACGTGTGCGCCAACGGCTCGTGACAGTTCGCTCAACACCGAAGAGCCACGGCCGCTGCAGAAGTAAAGAAAAAAATAAAACGAACGAGCACTTGATTCGTTAAAAGGCTCTCCGCGCTCGAGAGATTCTCGTGCTAACGACAATAGAATCGTCGTGCAAAAGTCTTACTCATTAATACATGCCTCCGCTCATTACGCGTAGAAGAAGCTTGTTCGCACAGACTCGAATTTCGCGTCCGTATCATTAAACGGAACAATATTTTTCTTCTCGTTCACCAAAGGACACTCGAAAATGAAGCAATTTTCTTTTTTTTTTGCAGTCCAATTAAAATTCTCTTAATCTCATCGTCGCAATAAGTTGATAGTATATGTTGTAGTTAATCGGTCGAATGATTCTCATCGATGTCGATGGAAGAACGAAAGAAAGCTTCCTTCAATGAAGAATAGCGTTTGTGACGCACGTTCGTGGTGGACCATCGTTGAAATTGCCTTTCTTGCCGAACAAAAGTACACCAATGAGGATCAAAGTTTTTTTTTCTATTAACAGCACCAACGACCGATTGATCATTGTTCGAGGTGTCTCAACACGACCCAACCGCTCGTCCATCATCTTCTCTCTCGGATCCCCATGGAGTTTTATACTCAGTCCTATTCCATTATCACGCGTCCTACGGATTGCCCAGCTTTACGAGTTTTCCTCGTGATCCGAGCTTATATCCACAGCCCGCGTTTTTTATTTATTGGTAAAAGTTTGACGAGTACCGACAAGCCGGCTTCAATTCCGCTAGCCAGAGGATGACCATCGTCGACCATTGGCCTGAATAATCGCCCGAGTGCCGAACCGATACTCGTTAAACAAAAAAAAACAAAAAAAAAACTGGCCGATCTGGTCAATACCGTCGAGTCAAGACAGAAGGTACCTAACCGTGAGAAAAGCGTCACACTCGACAGGGTCGCAAGTTTAAAGCCCAGAAACTATGGTAGAGGTGTGCTGCTGCCGCAGCTGGTTTTGTTGGCTCTGGTGCCGTCGTTGCTGCTGTACCGGGTAACGCCGAGAGAAGGATTTACGTGACTCCGGGGTTAGTGCCACTGGGCGCGCACTAACCCTCCAACTTATCCCTCGGAGCCAGTCCGACGGTTATCCCGCTCACTCGTGCACACCTCGCCACCCCCCCCCCCTCCCTACCTCCCCCTCCGTCCCGGTTAACTCTTTTCTCCATCTCTCTGACCCTCTGTGCCGCGCACTCTCCGTCTCGCGTGTCCTCCGCTTTCCTCGGCATACACTCGACATCTTCCTTCGCCGCCGTAGCTTTTTTATCCCGACACACACAGCCGCAATACCAAAGTGGGTGGGAACGCGCGATAAGCTCGTTCACGTAAATCCGGCCGCGTGCGACCGCTTTCCACGTGGGCTCGCACGAATCTCTTCCTTTTTTTTTTCGACGGTCTCTTTTCACCGCTGACTGTTAAACAAATTTACGAATCTTCGAGCTGTACATAACTATGACGTTTTACTCTGTTCTTTATCGTTGATAGTCGTTCCAACTACGCTCGACGAATCGAAGAGTTTGACGACCAGTCGTGGTACGACGACGATTCGGGTTGTCGCAAAGCGCTGGGAATAATTTTCCAGCGCGACATACGGGCCGGTTAACTAACTGGAAACCGTAAAGTGGGACGGGAAGCAGCGGGAATTGACGAACTTATCAGCTACATACGTCGACGAAGCCTGTCGTGGCAGAAAGCTCGGCGGCGGGAGACGTGGTCAAGCGAGTAGAGAGCACACGAATTAAAGACGTCACTCAAGCTAGCGGCACATTTTATGCTCTTTAAAAAAAAAAAAAAAAAACCCCCCCCGCTAGCTTGAGATCAAGTTGGCGGCAGCACAAGGACAATTTACAATGAGACGGAAAACAAAATAGTACCATAATTAAATGCTAATTAAATGCTCTTGAATGAAAATAGAATCATGGGAATCGGTCCACGCAATCTCGAGATATTCGCATTTTACAAAATTTTGAAAACGAATTTTTTTATTTTTTTTAATCACGAGCGTCAAGGTTTGCATTAGCAAAATATCCATAGCTGTGACATATATCGCTAGAGTTTACGTATGAGGCAATAAGGGGCCAAATGGAACGCCGATGAATCATAAGACCGGAGGACTGAATCAACTCGATTCAATCATGACCACGGCCACAGATCTAATGTAAATGAATTTTTGAACTACGCTCGGCAACGCCAACGATTTTCCATCGAATTGAACAATCGACACCGTGTATCATCGTTAAAAGTGACTTTTGTTTCGTTTTTCGGTGTTGTTGCCGCCACATGTATCAACCACATCTACGGCAGACGCACGGAGTCGACGACTCTCCTTGGTTCTCCGGTTGTCTTTCACCCGGCATTCTCCGTGCCACACAACACATCTCGTGTCTCTGCCGCAACGTGTCGCAGCTAATGTACAGCAGGACAAATAACTCGTAACTGAAACTACTCCGCGTGGCATATCGACCGGTCTAATGGAACAACCGCGTTATCGCGCTTGTTGAATACGTACTCGCCCACCCGTTCACGTTACCGTGTGCTATACGTATAAATACTACATATGTACACGTATGTATGTCGCCGACTGTCGAAGCTTCCGCCTTCCGCGTGTGCAGTAAGCTCGTAACGTTTACACACGGGCCATGCTCGACGAGTAGACATTACCTACCGCACTCCTGTATTACACGCATAGTTGTGCACGTTCCACGGGAAAAGACACGGATTGTAGACACGGAAGATCGTACAATGACGCTTCAACTGAAATACCGTGTAAGCGCGTAAAGAGAGAAGCAGTGGCAAACGGAAAGATAGTACCTAACGACGGGTTACGCTTACGCCACCGCGGTCGCATGTTGGCTTCATTACCTAAGAACGGACCAATTCACTCCGCCTGCAGCTTCTTGCAAAAGATCACAAAGTTATAACCTTGCACCGAGTGAATTTGAACAATTATTATGAAGGTTACATGGTAGAAAAAAAATTAAATTGTTGATTTCGCATTTTTTTAAAAGTTTTTAACAATAAGGAATTTTTTTAATTTCATTTTCCTTAATATTAATATGATTTTTGTTTGATTCTAAAACTATGTTTTCAGACAGAGCCATCACGGAAACTCAGTCAATTTTTAACATTAAAATAAAATATTAATAATTATTTTCTCTCTAGTCTGACGAAAGGTGTTTTTAATTTTTTGGTTGGTCAATTTTTTATAAATTTCAGAGTCACATTTTTTTTCTCTGCGGATTAAAATTTATGAAAAAAAAAATTGCTTTCGTCAGACAATAACAACTAAGTTACTTCACTAAATACTTCTTTAGTTTTGCAGATTGGATCATTTTTAGTGAAATTATGGTGCCGACCACGGTTTTCACCAATAGGTAGTCGATTAATTCCCGTTAAAAAAATGTCAATACGAAAAAAAAAATTTCCACCATATATCTATCATCATAATTTTTCAAATTTACTCGGTTTTTCAACGCGCACAGGGATACTATGTGTATTATTATTTTTCTTTCGTTTACTTTCTTTCATAGCTTCACCGAGTCAAGGCGAATTCCCAACGAGATTCCCCCAGTTTCGGTGGCTCACCAGTGATGACCGTCCGTCAACGTGCATCGCATTCGGCGCGCTTCCACCCTCGAGCGAAGTCCGCGACGGTTTATCTCAATATACACACGTTGCAAGTGCGCAGTGCATACATTTATGATTGTGCCGGCAGCTGTGAGCAGGAAGCACGTACGCCGTACGAACCCGAGCTAGCTTCTATATGACTGCGGCAAATTGAGATCCCCGCGTCAATTCCAACTCTTGCGCTCGGTCTTGCAACTGTGCTTCGAGCCAGCGTATTCCGCATAGTGACGTCTCTTCATACGCAGGTCGCATTGCTCGCCTCATTTCACCCGGTGCACTTCATTGTTCATTCGTACACGCTGCCACGGTGCTCTTCACGCCGATCGAGCAGACGCACGTGAGTCCCGGAACGTTGTCGTTGATTCAAAGCTCCATTGACGTTTGCCCGGATTATCATTAGCTCCAACCTCCACCGCGACTTTCCAACTTCATCGAAATGAGGACTGCCACCGGGAGAGAATGATGGTTTTTTTTATTTTTTTTTTTTAGTTTTTTAACGAGAACGGAGAAAGTTCTGTCGAGGCAAATGCAATTGAAGCGCGGATTTTTTTTTTTTCAACGAGCCACAGGAGTGATAGACCACCCCGCAAAGTCGTATATGGAATTAGCTACCGGAAAGAGGGTTGTCCGAGTGTACACACTCGCACACGCGTAGTTGTCCCCGCGTGAAAGCCAACCCCGTTGAACTGAAACGACCCATTTATATTCCTATACAAACGCGTGTGCGAAATATCAATTCTTTTCCGTTCCCTCGATTTTCCGTTCCACAGTTGGCTATAACACCGCGAAAATTATTCCGGTCTTTGTGCACCCAATGAGGCTTCACTCACCTGACGCTGATGCTGTTGGACTACATACGGAATATTCGAACTATCGTCCACGGCAATTCACTCAGCGCGCGTAGAATACCCTCGCGTCGTCTTTGTTCTTTTTTTTTTCGTACGTTTGTTTTATTCCCATGCAGCTCTTGCCTCGTTCTTCCTGGCGGTTTTATGCCGATGCGGTTGTGCGGAACCGCACTGTCGAGAGCAATGAAGAAGCGGAAAAAAAATTTCACTCGCTTCAATACGCCGTACATGACGGATCGAAGAGCCCGCCGGTCTGGTGGCTCTCGATTTGCGAGGTCCTCGGCCGTTCACTATTTAACGAGTAAAAAATTCTTTTCTAAAGAGTCGATGGCGAATCGAACGGCTGGAACGCAAATGTAGGCGGTGTATCGGGACTATTATTGGAAGGACGAGAAAAAAAGTAAAACTGTTAATTGAAGTGACAATTATTTTTCTTATTATTCCAATGAAATGGACCGACATTCCACGGTAGACATCAAGCAGCAAATTTTTGTTTCAATCATTGAAATTATTTGTTCAGTCCCCTCCGAACGTCCTCTCGTTGTAAAACATGAGATTGAGTGTAATAAACCGTGCTCACAGATACCTATCACACCTGTGCCTAGAAACATGCTTGAACTCGAGAAATAACCTTAAATTGATGTTCTAAATTAAATATAAATGTTAGATGTATTGGCGAGCGGATCGCCGAAAGATACAAGCCGTATATAAAACGATGAAGAATGTAAGAACACGAAGAGAGAGAGGGAGAGAGCGAGAGAAAGAGAGTGAGGGAGAGAGAGAGGGAGCGAATGTGCCTAATGAGAACGATAGGAATATGGAAGAAGCTAATTAGGGCGCGCCCGAAGGGCTCGTTCGATCGAAGCAACCTCAAATGTAAAGTTTAACTCTCCAATAAATCTCCCACCACTTCTCCCATTTTTCAGCGTCGAACGCTCGAGCAAACCCCCAAACAATTATTTTTTAAAATTTATTTATTCGAGTGACGCCGTTGCGTTGGGGGTTCGAGGTAATAACCGGTTTCGTATTTCAAAACCGGCTTCACTACCAATAATTATCATAATTCACGCAATACACGAAAATACTTTTAACCACGGAAATATGTGAATTAATTTCATCGTGCGTTGTTTGTCGTCAACACACACACACACACACACACGCACACGACGTTACATCCCGCACAAAATTTTAATGAATTAGTTATGTGCGGCAAAAATAATATCTCCCGCAAGTTGTAATAACGAACGTGAGAATGCACGCACCCGGAATGCTTCTCTTCAGCGAGGCTACACCGTTCACCCTAGCGTACATTGTTTGTAAATATGCAACGCGAGGTATGCCAAACAGGATTACGAAGCCAGAAAAAATCGTTCCGAGCACCATTAACGGAATGGGAATGCTCGCATGTGCTCTTCAACGAAATATACGTACACGTATTTCAATGCTAAATAAAACCTAAGTTCCGAACGCGGGCTTGCATGCAATTCCAATGTTTATTACCAGCTTACCAAAAAATTATTCTTTGCCGAACTTTTATATTGTTCAGAAAAATAATGCAGAATAATGAGTTAGAAATTAATAAGATCAATAACGTTTCCTCGCTCGCAAGATGACGATTGTCCTTTCGGCGCAAATAAAACATCCCGACGGAACGATTATCGGATCGGACAATTGGTTAACGATTGAAAAATCCCGCCCGATCGAACGAGCATCGGAAAACCAGAAGAACAGAATTCTGAGCCATTCCAAATCCCTATTCCCATCGTTATTGAACTGCGAGCACAGTTTGTGCCAAACCCCGCTGGTGAATGGAGCCCACGTTCGAGCACATTTCTGATTTTGAAAATTTATGGGGCTTCCGCGTTCGGAACGGCAATGGAAACTGTGGTCACACGTATTAACGACGTAACCCGTTCTCCGGATAGCGAGAGAACGGCGGTAGTGAGATCGGTGGCCAACATTGTCGAGTAAGCCTCGTGCCGATCAGCGGAACGACTGGATGAAAAGGTTTTGCTCGATGAAAATTCTCGACGGATTCCCGTTGGATTCGACAGCCCGAATCCCGTCCAAGCAGGCAGCATGCACCGATTCGGTCGAATGACACAATTAAAATTACATCAACCGTTCACCAAGCCAACTAGCCGATAATCCGTTTGTTACACACACGAATACTCCTGCAAGCACGCCCGTCACGTATGTGCGCGGTGCAAGCTCGCACGCATACACGTGAATCTCGAGAGAGGATAACACAAAACGTGTGGTTATATATAACGCGTTTGACCAACGATATGTCCCATATAATATATAGTACAGGTACATCACACACTCGAGAGGCGACAATCAATCCACAAGAATCCGTTCGATACACGCGCATCGACGAAGAGGTACTTGGTAAGCAATCGTTATATCTACAACGAAGTGTATGCGCCACTCTCCACCAAACCTGTATATCCATTGGTTCCCGGCTAATTTACATGGGTATGGGTTTGAATCGACATTGGAATTGCCACCGTGGATATCGAACGTCAGCCGATAACGATGTTCCGGTACACAGAGGGCTACTGGAGATGAGGGAGAAAGACAGACGGATAGAGAAAGGGTGTCTACAGAGGGGGAGGGATCAAACAAGGTCGAGTCGGGCACACACTTTCGTAACTCCGGATCCGGTCGAAGGTGAAACTTGGTGAGAGAACCGCCCGTGGCTCGGCAGCTACGTACTACCCGGATTGATAGCGAGTCTTCGATTTAGCGTCAATCTGCGGCAGCCAGACCACGCCGATTCGTTCGATATAGCCAACCGTGAATTAGATAAGTCGCTTCCCGCTATTTTGCAAGAGACTGCCCGCGGTAAAGGAGGAAAATAACGTTGAGGAGACATATCCCCACGAGTACGGACAAACGGGTGGATGGATCTTGCTACTGAAAACTGGCCCGAGGCTGGGGAGGCGACCGAGACTCCGCGCCAGAAATAGACCTTTAAATCTCTCTGGCATTGACAAGGTGGCGACACCGCGAAGACCGGATAAAACGATAGAATTCCGGGGGCGCGACCGCACGGAGGTGGATCTCTTATTCTTCGTCTTCTCCTCCGCCGGTGGCTGTCTTTCTCGCGCGATGCTTTCTATCTCCGGTGCTGGCGCGCTTTCGAGAGGACCAAGAGCAAAAAGAGTATATGCCCTCGCGGTGCTCCCAACGAACAAGGCAGATGGAAGATAGAAGACCCCATCGCGGGAAATAAGAAAAAATCTGAGAATCCGGAGGGCAAAGTTAAGGATAAGGAGAGAGACGCCGTTCGATGAAAGATAAGCGATCCCATCTTTCCTTCGATACCTTCCCGAAGTTTCTCAGCCCACTGATCGGCGAGAGAGAGAGAGAGAGAAAGAGAGAAAGATAGGGAGTCGCTCCCCCCGATACTCGTTGCGGTTTTGCGAAGACGGGCCCTTCTTCCTTAATACGGATTCTTTGTAGCCACCGCCCGCGCGCGCTCGCCCGCTCGCTTGTGTTGACTGCCTTCAGCGAGTGATGCTTTTCTGTCTTTTTCGTCGAAAGCCGGGGAAAAAGAGGAAAAGGATTATCGATCGTTACCCACCGAATTTCGTGCCGAATCGCTGACACGAATGCAATCCTGAAGTTCGGGTTTAAGAAGCATAATAAAGATTTGAGAAAAAAAATAAGAGTTAACCGAGAGAAGTGGCCGATAGAGACGTGCATGTTGAAAATAGAGAAAGAGAGGATAGAAAGAGAGGGATAAGAGTTATGAGGTTATATTCGAACGTAATGAGAACGTTCGGGAGTGTTCGCGTTCCACCCGCGGCATGAATGGATGATCGGTTTTAGCCTCCGAGCATTGGATAATGGAGATCAATTCATTCATCTCTCCCTTTCCGACTAATTTTAAGATGTCAACTTAGATATGATAATTAAACGCCGAATAAGGAAGTTGGACCTCGGCATCGATAGGTTGCAGTTCATTCTGGACACTTTTTGGTGGACAGTGGTGCATTTAAAGCTTAATTAATTTTGGATCAGCTTGTTGAGGATTGTCATTCAAATGTCTCTCCAAAAAAAAATGGGAAATTATTCATAATCATTGTGTCCTTTATCTCCAATAAAAATACCACGAATCTCATAAGTCATGCCAGTTTCAACATATCGGTCAATATTGAGAATATGGAAGTTACAGGCATAACTGGGTATGCATGGACATACCCATCATACGTGATGACACGTACCCGTTGGTTCGCCATCGTAGAGAGCCGATAAACAGTGCGGAACGAGGTAATAACCAAGCTAATCGCGTTCTCTATTTCACCCGGCGTACGTACGATACGCACATGTCGAACTCTCTGATTCTGGGTACTTGGAATAGAATCGAAGCCGCACCCACGGGGAAACGCTCGTTAGAGGCACGTACTTTGGTCGACGATACGATTCACCGGGGAATAGCCATGGTACCGTGGAACGAGATGCCGTGACGATCGATTACGATATTACTCGTTCGGCACGATCCATAATTCAAATTCGCCGGAGCCCTTTCCGCCTGGTATAATGTATACCCTTTAATATCATGCATATATATATAAATATTTGTGTGTGTGCGCGTGTGTATGTGTGTGTGATCGGGAAACACGACGAGAGAGGCAATACAGCGCGACGAAACCCCGAACGTTAATGCTCGCGAGCTTGGCAAGGGTCTGCCGGGATCGCGTGTTCCGCTTGTAGTTCGAAGCAAAGGAAACGGAGTTTCGTGCAGTCGCGGAAAATCATTGGTGCGCAACACCAATGCCCCAGGTACGCTGTAGACTCGCGGAAGATCCGGGAAACTTGGAAACCCGTCTAGGGAACTGTGGCAACGTTCTCGCGCAGCAGCCTTCTAAACACACACGCGACAGAGAAACGACTCACGCTTCTGCAATCGAAACGAAGCCCATTGCGGAGCAAAGATGAAAGACGGAAGCACCCACCGAGTACCCGGGGCTACGAAAGTATCGCTCGTCGGAGATACAACCGGTTCGTTACCTCTGGGTTCCGGAAATGGAAGTGGAGAAAAGTTTAATTTTCAATTTACATACAGCTTGGGCCGAAGGTGGCAAAGAGAGGCCATTGGTGCCAGAACAATCTTCGAAGCAATCTCGCTCGTGGCCTTTCATTCGCACGCGGATACGTCAACTTTGGGAGCCCCCAAAGCGGCTTATGCGCGTACGCGAACCATGAAAATCGGGTTATGAATTAACAAGTGTAAGGTTTGGCTGGGAAGTCAGGCGTTATTGTAACGCAAACTGACCGAGCGTGTATGCCAAAATGTACCGACGTTGAATAGCGCAAACACCGGATGGGTATAGGCTTCCGCTCGTATATCGCTCTCTACCCCCTCTCTCTTTCTCTCTTCTCTCTTTCACTGCCTATCTGTTCGACTCACGGCGAAAGATGAACATTCGAAGGGAGCGTGAAGCGAAAACCAACGTCGTTTCCATCCGATTCTTTGCTTTTCTTCCTCCGACTCTCGGCAAGTTATCCAAGAGTTCTCACGTTTCAATGTGCGGTGAGTGAAAGTTCGGTGGTACAAACGGCAGCTCGACTCAGTCTGATCAAACTAGACGAGTGAGATGTGCTCGATTCCTACGAAGATCGAACCGACAACTTTTCGGTAAGCTCATTGCGTTCGTTGCTATCACGCTCGCTTCGTGCATCACGGGAGCGCAATTCCAAAAACCGATTATCAATGTTGATTTTGTGATATGATTTTGCTATTTCTTGGTCGCACGTAAAAACTGAACAGGTGTTTACGGTAGAGACGATGCGATGCCTCGCCGTCGTGAAGGGTTGGGTGCGATCCTATACGCAGACTCGGCGAACAATATTGCGCGTTATGGGATTAGAAAGCAGCTGGCATAGGACGGGAATATTCGTGTTATCCTTGGTTCTATAGTTTTCTCGCTCTATTTGCTTCGACCGAATGGGTCGAGAACGAAAAAGTTTTGCAATCCGAATAAAGAACGAACTGCCACGCATTGCATACGAAACACAAAAAACAAAAAATTCGCAATGTACGACTCATCTCTGGCTGTGCTGTTCGTGACTCACTGAATCGTAAGAAATTGTGTTTTCGAAATCAGCCTCCATTCTTTCTTATTGTAAGACGCGAAGCGACTCATTTCAAAGATAAATCAATAAAATTATTCACAGAATTTTTGGCAAAATGACGATTCTTTTGAGATATGTTTTTCCCCGATATTATTTTCAAATTACCTTCGAACGAACGATTATTCAGACTTAATCCGATTATAAAAGTTACAGCTTTCCTGGTAATATACAGATTTATGGTCCATGGGGCATGTATATTTTTTACGAGAAATTTTGTTACCTCCTTTTCTTTCTATGGGAAAATTTATTGCAGAGTAGTCGCCGTTATCCATTACAAGAACACTGCAGGATGCTGATAATTCCCGTTTTAATGACACGCCGAGGAGAAACGACTGCAGGGCTGGATAGGGTGGCCACAGTTCACTTGGCTGCCATAAACTTATACCAAGAGGGCTTCTTGCCTCCCTTTGGGTACGAAGTACTCGGGGAGAGTGTCGAGTAGCCCCGTCGCTCCCTTCCACCTCTATACACACACACATATACACGCCGTTCCCACAAAGTTCGAGTGATTGCGAATATTACCTCTCGCCGAGACTCGCGTATATCATCTTCCAGTGGAATTAATTTACAGTTCAACTCGCATCACGTATTCGGTCGGCTCCGCGGACCACGTTTTTTTTCGTAATCTCACGAAGGACACAGCTAAAGGATCATCATTGTAACTTCGTGCGTCTCTCGTTCGCTCGGCGAAAGGAAGAACGGAGAGTTAATGGCGAATCAAAGGTGAATTTACGGAGGCCTGAGAGCAATGCAGTCAAGTGCGTAATGGAGCTTTTATACGACATTCAGTTACTCAAACGAAATTGTCAAAGGCGGGTAGATGATTGAAATGGAGTTAGCGTCGAGTAAGAGGGATCTCGTTCCCCGGGCGATTATCCGCGTGTATCGACATTTGCTCTTTGCCGTAGTCGTTATACCCGAGTCGCATACTCCGGGGATCGCGTCTACCCAGCGCTCTTCTTTCGACTTCCCTTCGCGTCATCTTTAATTTCCATCTCTCGTCGATCCCGACTTTTATCCCATCAATCTCAGCTGCTTCTATTTGAAGCATCAGCAAACCCCGGACTGTAGCTGAACGCGGAGCGAGGTTAACCGATTACGAGCCAATTCCGCCATTGACCGGAAACCGACGGTAGTACGAGGATGTCGAACGCGGTCGGAATAATACCTTTCGACGAAAATCAACAGCCACCTTCCGGAGCAACGAAAATGGACGTGTTCAGACGAAATAAATTAGTCGATCTCGATGAGCCGGGAACAACCTGGAAATCGGTACAAACCATTTCTGGGTATTCCAGCTCGAAGACAACACGGATTGGGTTCGTGTTGTACAAATGTTGAACACGGGCGAGAGGGCCGGTGGGGGGGAGGCTATGCGAGGAAACAAGGTTTATACACGATGTCCGGTTTTGGTACTAAAGCGTACACCGTATAGCATAAACAAGCGGAGAGAGAACGCGGCACACGTACCCCGGACGCGCTATCACGGATTGTTGTCACTGGTTGGTGGGTGCTGAATCAGCCGTCGTGCTCCATTCCACCGTCGTTAACTCCGTGTATCGCATATTTTACCGACGATCATGCATTTTAACGTCGCACTAATTACCCATCTTATTAACTTTCAACGAAAATTTATCCGGCGTTAAAAATTCGGGTGGGGATCGTAATTTCGATCGATCGAAGTTTCGGCGGGTCAATTGGACGAATTGAAATAGTCCGAAAATAAATGTACCAAATCGGCATAGCTCCGAATGAAAATATCTCGACGGATAGAAATTTTAACAACGCATATGTAGGTATAGCTCGTAGGACCGCGGCAAGTTGGTTGAGGGGTCGAAGGAACTACGCCACTATTCCTACATAGACGTTGTCGAGATTTTGATCCGTCGAGATATCGTTATTCGTAGCTATGCCGATTCAGTACATTTATTTTCGTATACTTTTTATTAGATTTATTGACCTGTCGGGTCAATATTCGGAACTGCGATCGAAACCCAAAATTTTTTTTAAATTTTGACTTCCGAATCCCCGGGAGATTTCGGATACCTTAAAGAACGTTCATAGCGACGAGTATCGCCGAACGGTCGATGGATCAAGTTCGTTCGGGTGAGGAGGATTCGTAATTGGATTTACGATTCGCCATCGGAAAATATTTTTGATTTTCGCGTCAAGGGAATGAAACTCTCCGGAGAAGGAAGACGGACCCCAACGGATAGAAGCGAACCGACTCCAAGTCCGTCTGACATCGCTAAGCTCCGGGTTTCCCGTTCCTTCTCCAGTGTAAGGCGTTGTCGCCACTGCTGGTTACTCACCGTTGCCGCGATCCGCGCACTCGGTGCCTCCCCCGAGATCATCTTACGAAGACGGTTCGCTCTCACTCGCGCAAAATCCTCGCACCGCTCCCTCGCCGTCGTCTCACGGCTCGCATCAAACTAATGCGATTCGACAGACAGCTTTATATCGATTCGTAGAACCAACTGCTTCGCGGTCTTTGCGGATAATCCCGAGCCAGCGTATATACCCTCGACACTCGTCAAATAGCTCCATTAAGGTTACTTTACGGGCAATTAAGTGTTGGAAATCGTTACCGACGTTAAAATTACACAACCCCGGAATTACGATAATTCAACCGTTACTCGCGGTCTATTCAACCTTTTATCGATCAACTTTGATCAACTTACCGTGGATTGAATTTTTTTTCTCAACGTCATTCAAAGATCGTCGATAAGCGTCATGTTTAAAAAATGTTATTACCTTTGGAATTTTAATTAAAGTCTATTCGATCGATAGACCAGCAGTGATGGGGAAGGTTCGACTTTTACTGAAAATGCAACAACTGATTCGCGGCTCGGCGCACACGACTCGTTGGACGTAACAGAAACAACGAGTGACCGAGGGCCCGAAGTTTTGTGCCAGTTAGCCCTCCATGCCCCTTCGTCCAATTCGTCCTCGTCGCGGACTGCTCATTCTATTACCTTGTCGCGTTGTTCGTGCGTCCTCGTACACGGCCCGCTATTTTCCCATCCGCCCCCGCGTCTGCCCGTGGCAGAGGGAATGAAAGTTGGAGAGCGCCGGTGGAACCAATTTCCCAGGGGTACTCGGAGATCCTAAGTGCGCGAGCTCTCCCGACGAGAATCGACGAAATAATACTACACGCGCGACAACGGCATCGAACCGTGCGAGCGTAAAGAGGTATCGAGAGCGTGAGTGCCTGTTTTGTAATGGCCCTGCGGCTCTTTTTCGAAGCCGTAGCGGCTGATCCCTTGGAAATAGTAATTAAGTTTCGAGAAGATGTTTGTTAATTGTAACATGTTTTTTCAATGAAAACAAAAAACAAACTATAATTTCATCGATAAATCATCATCTGGCAGCGTTCTTGGACTATCGAGGACGCGCAGTGGATAGGAAAGCTGAGGGGGTGGCGAATAATGTATTCTCTCTGCAATGTCGTTAGCGCCTCAACGATTTGGACGCAGCGTCGCTCGGATAACCGTCGGACGTAGCCAAAAAAAGCTGTTGAATCATCGACGTAATAAAGATGAGCCGAAATTTCATTCGATTGTTCTCCAAAAATGCGCGTGCCGAGGACGAGTCCGGGGGTACCAGCCAAAAAGCTACGCCTTCGTTACATTGTCAAGCACCGTGTAATGAAGCTGAATAAAAATGTGTCTCATTGGCACCGACTCAACGAATACATTTTGTTGATTGTGCTACATTTCCCATGGATACTCGAGTCAACTGTATGTCGTGAAATAGAAATCGTGGGTGTTGGCGTTATCGTGCTTCCGGTTGCATTGAATACAAACGAGGCGAATTAATACGACGAATTCATTTGGAAAATAATATTAGTAAAACTTGGCGAACCGCTCGAATCGACTGCGTACAAGAGTCCACAAAAAATATAACACGGAGGAAAAAAAAAACAACAACAAAAATGTTACAACAGGAGTTTGCGAAATTTTTGTTTTATTTCATCCACGATGCGTTTCCTCGTTCGCTAGGAAGAAAAGTACAGTTTCTACATCGTTTGAAGTATTACATCAGGTGGAGAATGAAAGGGCGAGCCTTACCTCGAGGAGCTTTCGCGAGGTAAGTAGGAGAAGCGAACGAGCGGGTGAATGGTAATTCTTAGAAAGTTGAATAGTCGAGTTTATTAGACTCGCTACAGTAATATCGGTAACGCGGTAGTCTCGCAAGGCTTGTTCCCCGCCCAGACGGCCGTTGGAGTCGCGAGAAACATGCTGAGACCGAGCTCGTGTACCGCTGATCAACTTTTCCGGTATTATTGTACGTAAGCCTGATCCTTAAATCCCAAAAGTTTCTCTCTCGTAAAGCGGACCCCGGTCCGCGATTCATCCTCCTGCCCCGATACTTTTTCTTCTCGACTCAGTGCGGATAAGAGTTTTCAATTCAAGTTTACAGGCGGGTTGCGTGCGCGCCTTGCCACGAGAGAAGTATTTACCGGTGAAAAGTATGTTCATTAAAGGCCGCAGCCGCGGTACAGCCCCCGGCGGTGGAAAAGAACGAGCGACCTTTGCCGCGATTGGAATGCTTCCTTTTGGGGCTCGGTTCTGCTCGTTTCGCGGCGAGCCACCGGCGAGACTGGGCTGAGCTGCCCACGCTCGACATTAATTGCCAACACTTTATTACGGGATCGTTACACCAAGTGCGCTTCCCCTATCTACCTATATTCAACCGTAATACGCCGACGACTCTCTAATTAGGTAATTACCCGCGTGGGTGAGAACGAACAGTCTCTATAATTGGATGAAAATCGGTTATCGGTACGACGAGAGGGCGCCTCGAAACGTCACGGTGCATGGACCGAGAACCGCAGAGATGTGTCGGGGGGAGGGGTCTCGCCACTTTGGATCTTTTCAATCGACGAACCCGAGCAACACCAGCTGCTATCGCAACGAAAAGTCCGAGAGAAACCGAGTGAGATAACAGACCCGGTCAAACGGAACACATACCTTTTTCATCGCTCGTTCTTCGTTCTCTCCGACGTCGTGCTCTTATACTCGTGCTCGCATCCCGCTCCCGAAATTAGCTTCGTTCCGAGGCTCTCACACTCGATTAACTTTGTTATAACGTACCTCCGAACGACCGGGGACCTTATACACTTCTCATACTTTTCGTACCATCTTTATAGAACTCTCTCGGGTGTGCGGGAATCCGACTTGGATTCGCGTGACAATTCAGAGACCGGGTTGGGCACGTGTCGACGATCCGAGCGAGCGGCCATCGCAAAAGTCCGTCAACTTATTTACACGTGAACCGTCATGTTCAGTTATTGTCAACACGTTCGTCGTGAAGATTCGTTTGAAAATAAACTCTTCTCTACAAATCCTATTCAAAAGTGGCTTTATTTTGATAATAACCATAAATATTATCGTCATGCGGTGATGAAAGGAAGATTGATTCATCATTTAAGGTGAAAGCTTAATAGGCACTGGAATATCGCTGCGACAATGGGGATTCAATTATTCGCTGGAATTGGTCATATTGCAAGACTACAAGTACGAAATGTGGGACCGAATGTCTCCACGAAAACTGGGAGCCTCGTCGCAAGCTTGTGCACCTGAAACACAGCTGTCGCATTCGAGAAGAGGTTGATTCCGTGGTGATTTACGGTTAGTTCGTGTAACAAAAAATAATCGCCGGGCTTCGTGAAAAGGGGTTAGGAAAAAAGGAGGAAGAGAGGGCAATAGCTACGATAGCTCAGAGAACGAAGAGAATACGTTACTGGACGGGGTGTAGTTTCAGGTTTACTCAAAGATGAATTAACGTCAATGACGGTGCGGCGAGCCCGGTTGAATGCATCGGAGAACGCCCGGGTGGCCGAGAGAAAGCTTAGAACCCCGAGATAGAAGGTATCCGGGAGTGCGAACCGCAGGGCACAATCCGTGCAACCATCCGACAACTCGATTCTCCTGTGCATCGAACAGGGTTGATGCTCTTGTTCCTGCAGGCGTGCTAAATTTCCTCCAACGAAGCATGTCTGTAATATACCGTGGAAAATCGTCGAGCATACGAACCTGAGTTACCGAGGGCTCGGCATCGTTCGCAAGACAGCCACTCGGGCCAAAATTCGTAACGTACGATATTCGCCTTACGCAAATATCATTAACCGTACAAAGAGCCGCAACAAAAGTCTGATAGGCGGCAGCACAAAATATCGAGGAAAATAGGAAGATGAAAACGAGAATAGGGCAGCAGGGTGGAAACTGGGCGAAAATTTGTTCAGCGCGACAAAAACATGAAAGCGGATAAAAAGATGGAAGAATAATTTGAAGCATCTGGTCGGAATGGAATATGGTTTCGAAGAAGCTGGGGCTGAGCAAGTGTACTTAATATTTCAATATAACTATCAGGGACAATTTGCTTTCCGGGATTTGAGACTCGGTAGCCGATCGTTCGTTTAGGGAATACCAATTATTCACGGGTGCATCTGTGATGATAATGCCGTCGCTATCGCGGTTGCCTTGTCGATCCCATACATATGTTGCTATGTGTACTGTCGAGAATATCCGGGAGAAACTCGATGTCAACGTAATATTAGTTACTTCTCGAGCGAAAAGGGCAACGGATGGAGTGATATACGCTCAACCGGTAATTAGCACATTGACAGGTAGTGAGACGGTGCGCGGCGATAGCGCGCGCGACCGAAAATTGTCCGGAACTAATAGCTCGCTCGGTCTCGATATACACGTTCGATGCGAGAGCCTACAAGCGCACGTTATCCCTCTTTACCGCCCACTATCCTTATGCTGCAACAACGTTCCGCACTGCACTGGCGCAACAACATCGTTAATTTCGGTCGTTCAACACTTTACCGTGGCCCCTGTAATATCAATACGTACTTGGGGCCAGGAGCGCGGTATGCGTTAAGATATCGTATATCGTCGAGTTATAAAAACATTAAAAGATGGTCGAATAAATCTAGATACGTAGGTCGGTATGTCGAAACCGATCAAGCAATGATGTGTGAGAACGAGAGTTTTCGGATATTTATATTATTATTATTATTTTTTTATTTTTTTATTTTCATTATTATTATTAGGATTATAATTGTTTGAGAAAACGGTTCGTCCTCCGATTCGCGCAGTGACATCAGTGAAGGGCTCGGATGGCCGGAACACCAGCACGGTATACGGACGGCTGGAAAATCTCTCGTAAATTCATCGAGATGGTCGTTGCGTCGCTAGCGGTGCGAGTACACCACTTTCAGTCCGATCCAGCCGTTGTCCCGGTGCATTGTTCGATTTCGCATGGCCTCCAATTCGCGGCCATCTATCACACGATCCCTTCCATTTCCAGCATCTCTCCTATAACACACGGCGGCACACGGCACACGGGCTCAGCACGGTCACGCTCATGTACGCCCGGGAACCCTCTCGCTACGGTGTTTGTTCGAACCGGCGTTCAGTTCCACGTTTTCCAAATGTTTTCCTCATCCGAATATGAAATGCTCCCGCGGCTATCGGTATTTACGCGTACACGGTATTTCATCCGAGATCATACTGTCAAACAGCCTGCTCTCCGTGCCTTCGCTCTCTGTTCCACCCTGGTGTTTGCTTACTCCTTGACAAAAAATTTAAAAAACTAAACGAATGGAAAACAAACTAAAAAAAAAGTTATGCCCCGAGCCCCTCCGGCGGCTCTGGAGTCACGCTGCATTTCGCATTACGCGAGACACGGATGAATTATGACGATAACCAAGCTGGGATTAGCGTGACTAACTTCGACGTTCGATTTTGTCGCTCTGTCGTTGACTGTGACAGTACCGTTTATTATACGCGACGTAGTTACGTGTCGTTAAACTTTGATAAGGAATATCAAAGTTTTTGATGGGTTTCGCGACCGATGTGTACATTGGTGCACGTAAAATTGACGGCTCGGGGAATTCAATGAAAAATTAAATTAAACTTTGAATTCCCATTTGACGATGCGAGTTTTATTGCACCGAACTTTTAGCCCACAGGCACGACCGGAGCGCATAATTACTTCGGACCGTGTGGAGACGGAATGAATGTTTCGATTTTTTTCTTCTTTTTTTCGACTGTAAAAGGAAAATGGACAAATTTGTGGTTCACCGTATGACGATGGATCCGGTGTTGGAAGAAGAATATTCGCGTTAAGCTCGATGCTCCTTGGCCGATAGAAAAAAAAACACAAACAAAATAAATTGAAAACAATAAACATCAATATCGTAGGAGCAATTTTTTTTGGGTACATATCGACTTTCCTCTCACCGTACATCCTCATAGAAAGTACACGAGATTAGAAAGGGAAGAATAGGGTCACATCAGGTCTTAACTGTTAATCGAAGGTCGTAACTGCAATAAGCGTACTTGCCGAGGCACCTCGCAACCATGACCGCCTAGCTCCTTTCGTCAGCATCGTCCTGAGGGAAATTTCCGCAAAGTTTATCGCTCGAGGATCCCGCGGGTAAATAGCCAACTGTCTCGTTCACCCCATAATTGGCTCGACGTCGACACACGTCACTCACGTTTCTATTTTTACCGCGTGAGGGGCGCATACGTATATATAATATACATATATATAAGAATACGGTCCTGCACCTGCATTGTCGCAAGTCCACTATTTCGCTACGCGATAGTGATTTTCCACCCGAAATCAAGCCAGGAAAAGCTTCGAAGCGCAAGTCATGTTGGAAATTCGTTACCCAACAAATAAGGAGTACCGGCGAGGCGCAAGTTTCTTCGCAAGCGTACACGACACTATCGGATATTTCAAACCCCGTCCTCGGAAACGACATAGATGCTACAAAGTACGTTTCAAACGTATATAATTTTTTTTTACTCCTTTCTCGTTTTTTAACATATTTTTCGTTGCCTCCGCACCAGCGCGCCCGCCCGGAGGCTAAGAATCATCGATCCGGAAAACGCTCCGCGAAAAATTCTCATCGGTGTCGTGACTGCTGGCAACACAGCGGCGGCTGGCTACACGAAAGTGGAAAGAACGTCGAAGAGACGGTTGCCGCATAAAATCGAAGCCGAATTGCATTCCCTTGTCTGGATAATCTGCATGTAGAACGCGCACTTTTCATCTCGCGGTTTATCTCCCTCGCTTTCATTCGCTCTTGCTCGCTCTTCCTTTGTCTCCGTCACGGTTTTCTTTTCGCCCCGGCAACTCGCGGGAGTGACTACTCCGCCGCGTATTCTTTCCGGTTCGAATCTCCTTAGCCCCTTACTGCCTTAACCGTTCCACACTCCGAACTGGCAATATGATCGGAACATGTTTCGAGCTTCGACGAGCATCTTCGTGTCTCTTCGCATCAGCCACCGCGACCGCATTCCTCTATGTTCTATCGTACGTCTCGATATCGCAGACGCCGATTATCGATCATACACGCGGAACATGGCACCGCTACAACTATCGCTACCACGTTCGACGGTGCAGCGTGCTTTTGTGCGCGTAACCAAGGCATCCGGACAAAATGATGCGGTTCGGAAAACCAGCCATTGCCCGAGGTACCAATCTCCGTTGTGACTCGTTCATTCAATCGGATCGATGTTACTATCCCGACAAGAAGATCCTACTTCCCCGCGTACGTGAAAGAACGAAAAACAAAAAAAAAGATATGACTTCCGTTTTGTAATGTCACTTCTTTTATTCAATTACACGATCAGGACGCGATACGAAATTGCCGGAAGGTAATTGATTTACCTGCGGTGAGTAGAAAGTACCCTCTGCTCGCGGCATGGCTTCAATTAGTCTTCTCCAATGGGAACCAGTGTCTCCATGCACGCGTGGATCACGAGCGACTCCGAAGATTTCTTTATGGACCACAAAGTATCCGAACCCCGTGAGTTCAAGTGGAAGTAGAAAAGTCGAGGAGAGAACGAACAAGTGGAAGAAGAGTAGTCGACGTGCGAGCCGGAGGGTTCGCGTGACTTGAATTATAAAAGCTTCGGGCCGCGGAAAATCCCTTTTATCGTCCGATGGACCGAACGCCCTCGCTGGAAATCGCACAGCCACCCAGGGCTGAACGGAGAGTAACCGTGAAAGCGTGGATCACGAGGGAATCGGCCGAAGAAAAAATTACCGTAGCCGAGTTGAATCCGGTGAAACGTCGTTGAACATCGTCGTTGGAATGTATCGTGCATAAACCGGTGCTCGCTGCTCAACCGGAGTAGACAACGTAGTCCGAACGATGAGTACCGAGAGGGAATTTGACTTGTTTCCACGACGGAACTCGAGTGCAAGCTCAGCTTATACGGATAACTTAATTGGGTTAGAAATTTCTTACGGATCAAGTGGCTATTCAAACATAAGCCCTTGATGACGGTCAACCGTGTAAATTCACGAGCGGAGGACGAAGGACGACAGCGAAACCAAGTGACAGAGCGACTCTCGACACCCTCGACTCGGACCCTCGTACGACTTTTCTCTTTTTTCCTGTCCATTTTTTTCCTTTTACCGGAGTCCCGTGCCGCTCCGACTACCACGCGGAGTAGGTTAGATGAGTCTGGTACTGCCTAGAGCGGAGTTTATCCCACTAACCACCGAACCAGCGCTTTCTCCTCTCTCCGTAAGCATCCCAACCCTCCTGCCTGGAAAAACATACGCGCAACCCGAATCATCAACCGCGACGGTTTATACGGTCGGTCTTAAAATCCGAGTCGTTTAAAGGAGTACCTAGCGACGCTCTTAATGAGTGTCTAAAAAGTCCCTCCTGACGGCTCTCCCGTTACTCGGTGAACGGATGTACCTGGGTGGGGGAGCAAAAGTATTGACAAACTCGTGGTTTCGCACGTCAATAAAAATAAAAACGCGGGAGAGTCGAGCGAAGTGTGGAAAAGGATGGTCGCGGAACAAGGGGGAGTACGAATGGCTGAATGAACGCTAAACTCTTTCAGTACCACATGTATACCTTTCTATTTTTTGACGCGCAGTGAACCGGCTTATAAAGGAAAACATGGAGAGAAAAACTGGGGCTTCGAAACTTTTCGCAAAAGATATGCTTTAACACCGGTTCATTTCTTTCAATGTATCATCACGGCTGGATTAATAATTCGAAAGTAAAAAAGGGGTCCCTCCACAACTTTCAGGTCGCTCTAGTTTCCAGCTCCCCCCCCCCCCCCCCCCCTCCTCTTGCCCGCAGATCTCCGCAACTTGGATTGGTGAGTTTGCGTATCTAAACAACCGTCGTTCGCAGTATCTTCGACCCACCTCGAGAGCTCTCGACGAGTCCACACGATTGATGTACCCTGGAAACAACAAAGAGGAATACGACGTGTGCGCATCCAGGGCGTGAATACACTCCGGTAGTCAGAAGACTCGGCGATGAGAACGATGTCATTTTCCGAGCGGTTGTCCAGCGCGCACCGTCGATTCGGCAAAGGAGGACCCAGACCCAAGTGCAGTTAGACGCTGCCCACTAGCAACAATCGTGCCTCGTCCATTGTACGTAACTTCTCGATAGGAGGCCGGAAGGGTCGTCCGGTACGGACACCACCCGAGTCTGCCTCGGCTCTCAACGGGCATCGAGAATAGAGCGAACGAGAGGAAACGGGCGTATATCGACCAGCACTGTGCCAGTTCGAACGGAGGCCCTCGGGAACGCTACGCCTGGTGCAGCGAATCCTTCGCGATCATCCTGGCGAGCATCCAATGCGCTCTACCACCGTTCCACCTATTTCTTTCACCAACAAAAACTGGCTTGCGTCACTCTTGGCTGACGGCAAAAAGCCCATCGCGAGAAACAAGGGTGGCCCCGACGGAGAAGAATCAAGACTGTCGAATCCCCATCGACGCGGTTCGGAGCGGCGACTATAGTTCGCCACGGTGTGCTTACGCGGGTCACCGTGTGGCGCGCCTGCAAACCTCATTATCGGAGATGTCTACGGGAGAGCTCGGATTTCGTTAACACGGAGCTTCTAGCGACAACCACACGCCATCCGTCGTCTTCTTCCTGTGCCTTCACTCACCTTCTTTACCTACTTTTGTCTTTCTATTCTTCTCATTCTCGCAGTTCGCCGCATGTACGGTCATTGAAAACTAGAAAGCCCACGATTCGCGTACGTTTTTTCACTCGTTTGTCGCCAGAACGGAATCAAATGAAATTTATCGTTCTATGGAAAATAGTTTGAAAGATCAGTTAGGGACGAATACGTGGAATATTTTTGTCGTGACAACCAATACAATGCGCGGATCTCATGTTGGTCGAGGTGATTACAGATTTCATTGATAAATTCCGACGTCAAAGCATTTTTTCCAACGGAATGTCGTCGATTGAAACTCCGAGTCACATGCATGCCCAGCTTGTGCATTCCTCGGCAATGGATTTTATCTGATTTTGCATCAGGAATTTCCGCAGCGCTCGAATTATTCTTGCGATTGCCTTTGATCTCGGTTACGAGTCCTATTCCGAACATTTTTTTTTTTTTTTGGTAATTTTCTGACGTAATCTCAATATTGTGAAAATATTGAGGACGTAGTGGAAGTTCCGAAACATCGATTTCTCTTTTTATTTCTTGTAAGCATGATTTGTTGAACAATCGTACAATTTTTCATGATACGGAGACGGCACCGTTGCCAAACAAATAAAACAACTGACATTATTGGCTCGATTTTTTTTCCACGCGCGTCACCGACGAAATACTTGATAAAATATATGCATTCCCAATAATCGAGGTAGTACACATCGTTAGAGAGATTGTTGCCACACGGAAAAAAAAAGTTGAGGTAAAAAATGGAGGTCGCAAGGGGATGAGATGGAACGGAAATACCGTTGAGGTTTGATACGTAGCCAGTGCTGTCGAGCCACTATCAACTACTGTGCTGTGCACGGCACCGTTGTCGAAGCCAATCGCTTCCGGATCGTTTTCTACCGACGTCGAGCTCTCATCGCACTCCGCTAAAGGCTTGTAACAGGTATCGAGCGACGCGTCACCTCGCACTGCTATCTCTTTGTCGACGCTCGCCAATTCCATTGTCGCCTGTGTAACTTGTTGTTGTCCGCATTACGGTATACGCTCGGTACATCAAACTGTGGATTCGGAACTTTCACATCGGCGGTTCGGTCATGTTTAAACCGACCGCGACAAGCGTATTTGTGTAGGCCTGCAAACCCAACCCCACGGGATAGAAACACGTTTTGTTATAAATAGCGCAGAGCGAGGAGCGATGGGGTACGTTCGAAAGCTGAAAAATCGCGACGTTATCGAGACCCAATAAATGTCCGAGTTTGTAACCTCGTTACAAACCGCGAAGGCTGACTTTCAAGTCGGTAGATTGTTACGTATGGTATGAAAAAGTCAACTTCAAGCAGGTTTCAAAGGGTATTTGCTCGAAACCGGTCGAACAATCATAATTCATTGACGAAGAAGTTATCGGATCGATAAGTAAGCAGCGACTAGTGCGTCAAACTGTAGTGTCCAAAGCTTTTTAATTGGCTCAAACTTTGATTCGGATAAAAAAGCCCGAAGATGAAATTGTGACGACCGGGATCACGAAAAAATAAACCGACTTATACCGACAAATCGAAAGCACGATGGAGACAAACTCAACGGTTTTGTGCTCAAATTTTTATATGAAAAACGTGAATCACCATTCACACGTTTATTATTCAAGAGGGATATTGAATAATTCACACGTATTTCTGACCACAGAATATAGGCGCGCGTAGGATGACGTTGCCGTCCCGCGGCTCGAGATCACCCAATCATCCGGATATCGTTCGATTAGCGTGCTCGGACTCGACAAGTGGACCAATGAGCAAGTCTATTTTTTATTTGCCTAGGTGTTGATTGATGCACGACAATGCACTGCCGTTTCTATGGACTTTGCGGTACTGATGTTGGCCATGAATATCGAATCAATTGGAAGCAAGAGTGCTTAATTATACTATTGACTATCACTCGAAGCTGAGTGAACAGACAATATTTTCAGTGATCCGGCAATACAAATACATTACCATAATATTTTGTGGATGTTGGCACTGATTAGGACCGATGTTTCACCAGCTTTTCCATCCACGACTCATTGTTTCGTCGCTTCGATCTTTCCATCTCCTCTATTCGGCCCTCGTGTCCTTTGTCATCCCATTTTTGCCCTCCCCGTATTCGAGCCTCCCAATTTTTCACGTCCTTGTTTTTCACACGCGTCTCTCTCAGCAAATTGGACTAAACATCGGTATCGCATTTTTCCGCCGCTTCTACACTCAATCAAACTCACTTGACGCATTCCATTGCTCTCTGCAACGTTCCCGCTTTACCCTTGCGGCTGCGACGAGAAAGAAAAACATTTTAAAGTCTTTGCTGGAGACAATGGCCCTAAGCAAGAATTAAATCATGCGTCTGACATTTTTTTATGATGCTTGTAGATATATAATCCGTAAATTCTATTGATAAAAAAACTATAGTTGAGGATTTTCGACGGCTATACGGAGTTATTTTCGGGTGTCGATCGAGGGTCGTTGATACCGATATAGCTGAACCAGCGGTTAGCCAAAAAAAAACGATACTGGAAAAACAAAAAGGACGAGGATCGTCATAAAAAACGTAGATAGTGGAAATGGACGTGGCTAGACAAAGACCGGCACTGTATATTTCCGGAAACGTTTGCTCTGGGCCCAGTAGTTATCAATATATATATACGTATGTATCTCAATTTGAGAAATTGCATTAGTCCTCGTGGAGCAATGGTGGAGCGAACGTCGATACTACAGAAGCACGGTGCGAATGCACTTGGTTTGATAGGTACAGTGCCGCGGCAGTGGTGGTAATAACGTAGAGGACCTCCCCGAGCTTCGGCAGCCAGGACCAACGGAATTTCTGTTTATAACGCCACAAGCTTTTTTCGTGTGTATACTCTATCCCCCGGGCCGTACTCATCCTCCCGGAATACTTCGTGCCCACACATCCCGCGGGTCTCTCGAAAAAATATGTCCCACGCGAGGCAATCCCATAAAACCCCCAAGCTCGACGGTACTCGCACGCTATCTGGAAGGTAAAACATTTCAGCGCGGAAAAGAGACCGGAGGAATAAAGAGATACACAAATAAAGCGAGAAAGAGACGAAGAGAGGAAGAGAGAGACCGCAAAACTGGCAGACTTTTACTAATGCATACGACGTCACTCCGGTTTCTTTCTCGATTCTACACTTCCCAGACGAGTATTTCAAAGGTGCCGAGGAGGGCGCGAGGGGGACAAGCAGGAGGAAAAAAACTCGTTGCCGAAGGAGCGCAGGATAAGGGGTGGACAATGAGACGGCGGAGGGTTGCAACTGCGCGTAAGAGAGACGGAAGCAGCGACGTTCACCGATTGAAGGAAGACAGACGGATTCGGGTGAAGCTTGCGACGCCGAGTATACGCGGAGAAATAATAAAAACCGCGATACTCCTAGCTCACGCCGCTTGCACCGTGCTATACGCTCGTCGCAGGGGGTGCGAGTCAGCACCCACGAAGCACCGAGAGACCGGGAAAACCTAAGCCCCGAAGCCGCGTCGTCGTTGTCGTGGTCGTCGTCGTTGCGACGTTAGCTTTGTACTACCGGATACCTCGTGCGAGACACACTGTATTACGTTGCATTATCTCTCGGAGAAACTTCATTCGCCATCGCCTTCGTCAGAGATTTTCTCTGCGTCTCAGACGTTATGACTTACCCGACGAGCTTGGGAATAGTCCCTTGCAGCCGTAATTTCTCACTCGCTCGATCGATTCTGTATCGTCCATGCGATTTGATTGTCGGCGGATCAGATATATCACCGTCTTTTTCCCCGATACCACAGTCTATGAAAGAGCAATGTAACGTGGACAATAACCGCCATTCAAAACCCCGAATTTATAGAATATCGAGTTTTGGGGTAGTTCGTTTTTCAGACGTATCGTTTAGAAAAATATTTACGCCAATATATAAGACATATCGCTTACCGTTGTTAAAGTCTATTTAAAATACGAAAAGAGCTACATGCGCCATTCTGGTTAAATATTTTTTTAGATGCCCACGAAGACAGGACGCTTTTTATCTCCGTATCATCGCGCATGTATACAAAGACTGTTCGTAATATCTCTCATCGTCGCGGTACTTGTTTGCATCCATCATGGCCATTTCGAGCATTGAAAATAACGATAAAAAGACGCAAAGCAGTCTTGTTGTTTTTACTCGACGGCGACGACAAGGTCTTCCATCATTATTTGCTTCAATGAAGAAGATTCAGCTATGGAAAAGCAACATTAATTGTCAAAATGCAAAGTTCGGATTAAAAGCCAGCGATAATTTATCGCGGAAAAACCATCATCTCCAGTGAAATGCGACGGTGGTCGTTGTCATAAGCAAGGGACGGACAGGGGGGGTGGTTTCTGGTACAATGATAGAACACGAATTTGTTAAGAGGCAGACTTATTTTTTTCTCCGCTTGCCAACATGGATACAGTCGTGACAGCGCCATTTCTTTCGACTACGGAGAGCGAACCCACAAAGGTTTAGTGCTCATAGCTCACGCGCACTTATCTCCGATTTCCGAGGCAGCTGGACAAGAGGGCTCCGTCGTGACATGGTTTTGTGAAAAAAAGTAACGAGATTCGGCGACGTCTCGATCCCCGTCGTGGCTTTCGTGGCAAGACCGTGTCTGGCGCGAAATCCAGAAGGGCCGCACCGAGCGGGGAATGAGAAAGAGCTTCTATCCCGGCGTTTTATCCCCCGATGAAAAATATTCGAATACAAAATGTAATATTGCGGAAAAGGCGTCGGTCCGAAGAAAATCAGATATATCTCAAAGATAAATACAGGTTAATAAATAAGGTTTCGTAAATCGTAGTGCGTCGCGTGAAGCAGGAAATTTATTGTGATTGATGAACGGATCAACGTCAACTGGAAGATAGCATTTATTTCCTCCCGACTGATTTCTTTACTTTTACTGCGCTCCGAGAGCTCATAGTAACTTTAAGCACCACAATAATTGCTTGTAAAAACAGCAGCCCTAGTCATTATCGACGAGATAATGAGCTTGGCACAGCGAAGAACTCGAAACATGTACGAAAAGTTTTTCCATGTACGTTAAGAGCCAGACGTTGCATTCTCCTACGCAGATTTGAATAAAATTAAACGCATCTTGTACAAGCAAATGAACGATGGCGCGGAGGCTAATACATGCAAAAACTAGTATCCACGGTGTATTGAATTGCGACAAGCATTTTCAACAACAAAAAAATCCGAAAAGTCAACGAGGATTTGGAGAAATAAAAAACGCTTCGCGAAAAAGCGACCGAACGTTCTGAATAGGACGAAGGGTCAAGAGAGCTAAAGTAAAAAGTGTAACGCAATAAAATGCACGGAATCCAATCGGATGACAAAAGGGAGCTTGGAAAAGATTTTTCCGGAGGTGCCATGGAAGAATGTGACTGATGTTAAGCCAGAAAGGGCGAGGAAGGGCGACGAAAACCAAAAAAAAACGCGTCTCTTCGCCTGCGCAATCGAATAATCTCAGTGAAAAAGAGGCCGTCACCGGAGAGCCGCATTTTCAATCGCAAAGAGACGGTTTCGCAATGACGGGGCAATAATATAAGCAATCCCAAACTCGAAACAACCAAGCGAGAAAGAGAGCTTTCCACCGTGGCAATGAAAGTCGAGCATACATAACTCTCCCACACGCACGGAGTGCGATGGAACGAAAAATTGATATAGAAAGTGTGGACACTCCGGTGGAGGACCCAGGTGCATAGATCCAAGTAGCGTTGAGAATATAAACGCGGCAGGGCTGCCGGATGACAAACGCCATTGCCACAAGAACCACTTTTCAACGGCCACGCTCGTCTATTTTGTTTCACGTTTTCGTTTTTTTTTTTTATTCCCTTCAACCACTCCCGTTTTCGCCATTTTTATTTTATTTTCCTAGCCCGAGCACAACCGCACGAAGCATTCTACCCCTTCCTGATTTACCGTACCGCAACTTTATGGGGTCTATCAATAGCGGGGTTGACGCGCAAACGGCGCGTGGTTGCCGAAACGCGGGAGAACGGGGTCCGAGTGTTCGAGTCACGGGAAAATTCAGGAACCAGAAGCCAAAAGCTCTTCGCGTAACTGCACAAACGCCCGGGTGTCGTACATGAGTTCTCTCTCGGTCTCAACCCTCTTCGCCGCGATGTTTGACTCGGTTTCCCCATTGGACCTTCGGCCTCCTGACTTCGGGCAGGTATATATTACATAGATATAACGACCGGGAGAAGAGAATGTGCGGTACTCGATGATATAATGGGGCTGGAACAGTTGGCCAAGAGCCTATCGTAATACGTTCCGCCTTATTACACGCTCAACCGATTCCATTGCGACGGTTCACGTCGTCGTTTCTATAGCCTCGAGACACTTCCATCCGCTTCGCTCTCGGACGGATAAGAAGAACGCGTTCAACGGACCTGCCCGACACTGTCTCTCTCTCTCCGGCATTTCCGGACTATCGTTGAGCCGGATGACCAAACGAGATGGACTTATCCGATCGATATCCGTGTGGAAAATTACGTTGTTTCAACCCTTCGCATACCAGCCGTTTTGATTATCCGCAAATTGCTTCTCGGCGCGTACCGGCAAATGAGAAAATCTTCGTTGAAATGAGCCGACTCGACTTTTCGGCAATTGTGTCATGTTGCACCGAGCTCAGCATCTAATCGCGGATTCTATTTTATCATTGGAGTTTACAACAGCCCCCAAGGTTCATCCTTCTGTTGGATTGCGTCATAAATTTCCGTCGTTTTTGTATTTTATTTTTTTCCCGCAATTTTGTGATTTGTTAGGTAAAGCATATGCATGCAATCGCGAGTCCTTTTATTGCTCTAAAAATCTATTTGCTTAAATTTTATCAATTAATTGATTTCCATGAATTTTCTCGAGAAATTGAAAAATGAAAACAGAAAAATCTTGTCAATCTAATTTTTTTATATTGAGTTATTGAAGAAAAATTTTTGTAATTGATCAATCCTATTAAACCATACCTCTCCACATATAAGTCCTCAATGATGTTTTCTCAAAAATATCATAATAACGCCAGGTTTATTAGGACTGCAGATCAACATTTTCTGCAAATCGTTGTGAAAATAATATTGTCGTCGAGTCAAGTGGATCGATAGCGAGAAAAGAACGAACGAGCGAATACGTATTACAACAATTTCCACCATGCACTTGTCTACCTCGGTCTTCCGTTGTTGGCTGCAGCGATAACAGCACCGGCTCACCGTTAATGGAAGTGAAGCCACTTCCATTACATGGAAGTTATACAGATGAAAAAAAAAAAAACAATATTTGATACATCGAACGAAATATGAAAGGTTTCCCCTAAATGAGAGAAACCTCGGAAGGGCAAAGTGATCCCAATTAGAATGAAGCTACATAAAATAAAATGAGGCCGAATCGTGCGTAGGTGCAGCGCGAATCGATCCGACTTCGTAAATTGACCCTACAATAACCGTCCGTTAACCGTCCATTAACCGCAAATTAACTTCCCGATCTCGAAACATTAAACCGTGACGGGCATGCCACACGCTGGCGATGGTGACGACGGCCGTGGATGCGCTGCGACGTCTAACAAAACTTGGAGCTTATTAATGAATTAAGTTTTTAATCGCGATAATTGTTGTATAAGTTATTACAACCAGAGCAGACGGCCAAGAACCAGAGTTTCTCGGCATAACGAAGAAAATTAGCGCGGTGGAAATTAAAACAGAACGAAACAAACAACGAAGAAGATAATAAAACGTAACTTTCTGTTTGTTTTGTGACGATTTTGCAGAGTTTGCAGCTGGTAGACGTTGGAATGAGAACCGGGAGGGTGGTTGTTGTTGCGTCCAGCGGAAAAACGCGAGTAAGGTAAAAAAAATAATTTTCAACCAGAAGAAAAGTGACGCGTTGGATCGGATGGCAGCTGACGAAGGTTCCGTCGCCGACGTTAGAAGTCAAGTCGATCCCCGAGGACCGAAAAGAACCGCGAAAACCTCATGGGCGAAGGAAAATTTATCATTTTTTGCCGAGTAGCGGATATTGTTGTGCCTACGTCGACGTCAACCTGGGTCGACAGCGAAGGTTATTAACTACGGCCTCACAAAAATCGCCGGAATTGCTTTTGCAGACAATGGGATCACCAATGTTTCGTTCGGAATAATCTCTTTGTCTCCGTCGAACGTTTATGTCGTTCGTTCGTGACTTCGGCACGATTTTTATTAGGTTGTGGAATAAAATCCCGGCGTTTTTGTATCTTGTTTTTTTTTCCCCTCCATTTTGTGATTCGTTGAGTAAAGGATATATATAAAGTCGCAAGTCTTTTTCTTGCTCTGAAAATTCTTGCTTCATATTTTAACGAATTTTCAGGCTTTTGAAATGGAAGGGAGCAAAAAAATTGATTTTCTAAATCTGTTATATTTTTTTTAATGAATTTTTTTGCCGCTTAGAATTTTAATTTCGAAACTGATTAAATGTAAGTGATCCGAAAAATTGAAGCAAATAGGTTTCTAGAGAAAGGAAATGACTGGAAAATGTATATACATACTTTACCTAACAAATCACCAAATCACGGGGAAAAAATTAAATAAAAAAACGGCGAGAATTTATATATAATCAATTTATATTTATACAACCTAATATATTTGACGGCCAATATCGCCGAGTATTAAAATATGCATCATGTATCGCGAGAGACACCGAAATAATTCAGACACTTGTTTCGGTTCTGCGGAATTACGAATCGATTGAACGAATATCATCGGAGAAATAAACGGCTTAGAAGACCCGCGTCTAGTGGTGTATCATAATTTATGATAATATCCAGGCAAGAGATGTACAATATCGGAGAACGAGATAGGAACCACGGAGCTGCTAATCGTGAAATCGGATTGGAAGAGCAAATGTGGCTTCGCGAAATCCAGAACTAATCATGGAAAATCGATGAGCCCACCACCGTCGAAGCAAAACCCAAAATCACACCACAATCAACCCTACTCGTTCCACAATAATTATGCAATCGTATAGATAAAATAACGAGCAATAAACCAAATAATTCAATCTCCTCAAAAATGTATTGCTTTTTCAACCTACGATAAATTCATAATTACATTTTTCTCTCGAAAAAAATAACTCTGTAGGAATTTTTACGAAATATTTAATGAGTCTTATACCGGTCGGGTGACGAAACACGGACAATGAGCTTTCGTCACAGTGCAAGCTGCATATTTCACACCGGGTGTCGGGTACGTTCTCGGAAAGCTTGCAAAAGCTTTATCCACGTACAGGCGGCGCGCTAAGTCCACGTACTTCCATCACGAAAATCCGCATAATTACATAAATACCTGCTGTACGAGGACGGTCCATTCGGGCTAATATAAAAAATGCATATTCAACTTCTTTTCTGTTGTTGTTTTTTTTTTTTTTTTTTTCGTCTTTTCGAAAACGACTAATAATGTAGTGGTACAAAGCTGCGTAAAGAACAAAAGGCCTCGAAGTACAGTGAGGACTGCAGAGAGCTATACGAATGCTAGATGCGGTCCCTCCTTGTTGTCAGACCAACGAAATTCAACGAATTAACAACGAAAAGACAGCGTGCGCGCTATTATCCAGCACAAACGCCGTTAGTCAGCGTGAAAAATACGATCTAGCTTCCAGTTGGAATTAATGTTTTATTCGAATAAGGATAGTTCAATGAGAATGATTTTAATAGCCATGATATTATCTTTATTCGTTTCGTATCAATGGAAAACTCTGAATCATCGAACGTTGTATGGATCCCCAACGATAATTTCCCCGTCGAATTTCTTCGTAAACCTGTCTCGGCATTGATTATTTATACTTCACAAATCCCGACGTTTAAACGGGAGTTCCGTCGAGGCGCCACGCGGATTCATCCGTTCCAATTGCGCCTGACCTCTGATTCAATGAGGTCGTTAACGAATGATGGAAATGCTCGGGGAGAATGGCTCGGGCGCAATGGTCGCTCTCACCTATGCGACATACAGCCATCGAAATCCACAGAACCTTCGTGCGACATGTTATATCGCTCCTATTATCACCGGCAACGCGTCAATGCTATTTTCGAGGGATTTTCAAACCGGAATTAATTCACTCTGTGATATTACACTCGATGAGGTATTACACACGTTCGAACGGTCCATCGGATCTCCGCAGCAAACCCTTTGATTAACTCGATTGAAAAATCTTTCAATCGTATTATCGATTCTCGTTAATCTATGAACAATTACATCAATCCACTGGCCCCAAGCCTTTGGGCCCTCGCAATTTTCGAAGCGATACGGCAGTCGAGTAGTGACAAGGAACGTTGAATATCGAATAACGCGCCAAATGTAATTGGGCAGGAATGCATTATGGTGGAGCCGTGATTCGATACTTAGCCGCGGGATACAATGAGCGTCACGTTTGTGTGAATAATGGATCAGAGATATTATCGACTGCCAGGAGTAGATCTGGATCAAGTACATGTAATTATCACGGGACGACCAGTTGGAAAACACAATGTAATTTGAGCCGACTGTATATAACGTCGCGTTCACATTTACTTTTCGTTCTGACCTCAAACTTTTAATGACGGAATATTTGTTAAGTGTAATACCTTGTATACGCCCCTTGATTAATGAAATTCCAGAAGTTTCGTGAAACCCTTCTCAAAGCTCTCGGGATGCTGTCACTTTATTCAGCTACACTTCTACCGAACAGTTTGGCGTTTGTATGCGCCGAGCCACACCGGACTTGGTGAGCAACATTCGAGCGAACTTGTCGGCATTGGGTCGAATATTAGATCGTACACTCGGAAAATGTACGGTGAATCCGACCATTTGGGGTATTTCTCCGACGGACGATGGAATCAGTATGACAAGTGCAAAATATCAACGTTTTCCGAAAGGTATATTTCGTCGAGGAAGGTCAATCGACTCACACACACCCAGCATCAGATTTTCCAATAGGGATAGTAGGATGAATAACGCCCGGGGCAGCAACATTGATAAATGTTTATGGTTGTTCGTGGAAATTGGACACGTGACCGCCTCACGGCTATTTTCCGGACTGCACCCACGATACGATATATATTTTTTTTAATTTTTCCCATTAATGCCATAAAGTAATCATGTTCCATCGTCGAGTAATTAAAAATTGGCTGCCGCGTGAACGTCGGATGAGCTAATTGGTATTTCCATACCGACCTATTGCGTATTGATCAGATATTTTCATCGTAACCGTGATTCGTTCATCGAAAAAGATCAACGGTCAGTAACAACCAGAAAAATGTATTACAATAATAATTCAACGAAACTCCCAAGCAAAAATATAATCTGACGTTTCGAAAAATCATATTTTGTGTTTTTTCAAACACTCATATTCTTAAAAAATCGTATAAAAATCAGATTTTTGCGGCAAGCAGCAATTTCAAAGTATCCTGCTCCCGACAAAATCGTGTCGAAAAATAAGCCAGATCGGACGATCTTTGGGGGTGGTCCGATTTTTCAAAATTTTCACGTAAAAAAAATTCAAAAAATCTACATCCACGCGATCCTACGGAATCAAGATACTTTGAAATAGCTGGTTGCCGCAAAAATCGATTTTTTATTCTCGCAAAACACCCTAGGACTCACCCTCGAATCAACGCTCATAAATTCAATCTCGTCTCGAAGAACGGCGTCGGAGACGACGTTTTATGTATGCACGAAATCGTTTAAATACGAACACGGTTGAGCGATAAAGTTGGAGAAACTAAGTTGGTGAAACGGAGAAACGTCGTGGTTGCCGTGAGAACATTGTTTCACTTACACAAATCTCCCTTCCGAAAGTGTAACTAGATTTGGGGAGGTCTCGGAACATTGTGTTGCCTCCCGGGCCAAGGGTTGAGCCATACACGGTTTGCAACGTAAAAGGTTGCACTGGCGTTTCACTGTTCCACCCGCCACCGCCTCTCACTTTCAGAAAGTGGCGCACCCTTGGCTCCGAAGCCCATACATCTCTTTCCAAGTGCGCGGCTAACGGTTAACGATAAATCACCGAGTGCCGCTGGTGCTCCCTCTTCGCCCAGCACCGACGGGAAGAGCCCAGTCGATACACCGCCGGATAACCGTAGCCAGCAGTTAAATAAATAGGACTGTTAAAATCATAATGGACTCTTGGCGCGGGGGAAACCGGTGATTGATTCGTTTGAAATTTTGCCAACTACCGCACTTTAGCACTATACGCTCGTCGAGACATTTTCTTTTCTCGAAGCTCTCGTAAAGAGAAAGGGTGGAAAATTTTACGCTCATAAATAATCAATTCAACCGACAAACAATCACAATCGGATCTATGCCAGATTGTATTCTTTTTCAATTTTTTTCTTCAACATCGAGCTGTTAAACCGAACAAACTATACTAAATTCAAGCAAAACGGATAATATATATTCTTCTCTTTTTCCGCCTATACTCCTCTGGACCAAAACCCTTTGCAATCGTTCATAAATCCAGAATATAAATTATTTCGCATTGAAAAATTCGCTCCGCAGAGCCACGTAAATTGCGATCACCGTCAACCGAAAATTTCAAATTGAAAAATCAAACCGCAAGAGAAAAAAAAAGTGAAGAATAATAGATAAACCAGGTTCCAGCTGGGTATCCCGCAGGATAAATTACCATGGGTTATGTTTTTATTACAACCGGTAATTTGGGGCTTGCGGTACAAACGAGATGAAAAATACAGATACGCGCCGTTGAACGTTGGTGCGTTCGGGCGTATTGCGCAGGGCCATAGGCTCCATATCCTTGTTGGGCTTTCGGCGTTTATCGCGGACTAAATTAGCGGCGACATATTTTATGGGTACGTCGATGACAACGCGCTAGTTTATAGTGGCCAATGTGCATCGCGGGCTTTACGATAATTTACCATGGGTACGGGTACGGAACAAGACCGGTTGAGTATATACGTTGTAACGCGTACAAAGAGGGCGTATATTAACCCCCGAGCTCTGTGTACGTAACCCAGACGTATGTACATCGTCGGGTTGGGAAGCATCGGCCATGGCGGGGTAACAACTATGACGCGTAACAACACTGCCAACCGGAGTACCACATGGACCGTGATACAGGCTACACGCTGCGACTATACAAGCTGCGACTAACAACCTCATTTACGTCACGCCGCAGATTTTGTTCGCGCGGTTGAAAAAAATCAACCAAATAGAAAGAATTGGTCCATTTATATATGCGTGTTTTAAAAACCGTGTAACGTTGGGCAATTAAACCAACAGTTATAATAATAATCCGAGTGGAAAACTTACGAATCATCGTTATTGTTATAATTACCGTCCATATAGTATCACGACCCATTGGTTCATGAATACTGTATTGTGCTCCGAATTAATATTTCACTGTACTCAATTGAAACATGTTTTTTTTTTTAAATAAAAATAATTGATCTCACGACCTCTGCCTAAATTGCCGGAAACCACCGCTCTTTCATTTGCTTTCGGGTTCCATCACGAAAAAAAAGACATTTTATTTCATCGGCCCTCGGGAAATATAAATGATAAAAACTGGTCATTTATTATTATCGTTATTATTCGTTCGCTTTTTCGTTTTCAATATTCTATAGCTGACCGGTGGATCGAAAGCACAGCAGAGATAGAGAGGCCACGATTGCAAGCGATGAATGGGGGAACAAATAGGTGGCAAAAATGATGAATGAAGAGAACGTGGGCATTGCGGTAGGTCCTCGAGCCCTTGGGATCAAATGAAAAATATAATGAAATGAAAAATAATTAATTGAGTTCATCAGATGGTAACCGAGAGCCTGTATAGAAAAAAAAAAGAGATGATACACCACTGGCGCGCTCGTACTTGACGTTTAGCCTCGGGCTACGAGCTCCTCTACAAATTTATCTCGTTCCTCGCTCCTTCTTCGCTCTTCATTATATCTCTATCTCCGAAAGTTACGCATATCCGTCTGGATAAAACGCGGAACGCGACGCAACATCGCGATAACAAAATAATAAATAATAACGTATTTATCATCGGTCACTCACCTATTTCCTGATTGGTTATGATGGCATCGCCGGGCCCGACGAGTCCTGCCAGAAAACAGGCTGCTACGACGACGAGTAGACGAAACAACGTTGCGCACGTTGATCCAATGGATCCGCGAGGAGCGTCAACGGATGAGGAAGCGTCCATTTCGTCTCCGCGGGCGTACCCGACGCGCATAGACGTCACGTCGCGTCAACGACGACACCGAGTCGCTGCACCCTTGCCTTGCTTCGCCCCGCCGTCTGTTGCTACAGTACTCGAATCGCGCTGCGACTCTCCCTCTTCCTCTTCTTATTATTCTTCTTCTCCCGTCCAACGTTCGTGACACCAACACCCTTCCCCCCTCACGAACAGTCGCGCTCTCTCGTCTCGAAGGGCGTACGGGCGCCCGACTCACGACTCACCCTCCAACCCGGTATACCTCTCAGACTCTCATCTGGCAATTTCTGCACTACCCCGACCAGCCACTTCTCTCGTTCTCCGTGTGTGTCTCTTTCGTCCCTATCTCGACTCGCTTTGGCACCACACGTTTTATCTCTCGGTGAGTTTTTTTTTTTTTACCCCCGGTGGTCGGTCGTGATCCGTCTTCTTCGTCCCACAACTTCCTCCCACGACTCGGTACTTTCTCTCGGGTCTCGTCTCCCGCCCCCAAAACGGGCGACAGACGCTCGGTCCTCGCGGCTCAGCTCGTCGACTACCCGTGACTAGGCCCGACTCACCAGCCGAGGGGTCCTCTTCTCGTCGTTCGAGTTAATTGTGTACGACCTCGACGCGATGCTCCGAATATAATTCGCGCCTCTTCTTCTTCGGTCCTTTCGTCCCCCCCCCCCCTCCCCCCCGCGTAACGCGGTTCCACGCCCCAACTTGACTACTTCGGGTGAAGGTTCGGGTGATGGCCCTGCGGCCCTAAACAGCCAGACACGCCGCGACTTGACGCAACCCTCTTTTTCCCTCTCAACGACGGCCACTCGGCACAACCGGGGATGGCATCAGCGGGGGTGACAACGACGGCGACGGCGACGGCGACGGCGACGGCGACGACGACGGTACTCTCCGATCTAAAGACGAATACATGTGGGGTTAAGTGCGTGAGTCGGTGAAAACCGGAGACATGTGCCACTGCTAGTCGAGTGGCGGTAAGGCACATGTATATACTGAACTATTACACATATACAGTCGGTACGTCGCTAATGACGAGTGCTCTCTCGACCCGCTACCAAACAACAACACCATATTTTTTTTGTTTCGTTACTCGTTGATCATCCGTTGTACCATCGACGGTCATTGGCTCAAAATGCAATTCGCTTTTTTGCTTTGAATTTTGTCATAACAAGAATGCCAAGCGATGAAACATCGAGCGATCAACGGTATAAAAATGCGAGTGGAATTTGTTGATCCCATCGGTTAATTTTCACGCAACTATTTCTATCGTTGGTTAATTGCGATTTATGTCGAGCCGTCATAAATTTATTTTCCCAGTGTTCTACCGTGCGATGGATTGATCGTCCGAAATTTTCCTTTTTTCCCTTGTTGGATCAATCGATGCCAGATTTTTAGATGTGCGAAATACATTGCACATTCTTTTCATTTAAATTTAAACAAAACTGGAAAATTCAACGAAAAATTTCAAATTCTTTTCTTGTTTAGTTTTGAGAAAATTGATTTGCATATTGTGATAAAAAAAAAGAATATCAAGCGAGCAGATTGCTCGCGACGGCGTGATTATGGCGATCGTAGTCCCATATAAGAACAAAAAAATGTTATTAAAAAAAAAAAAACAACGGACAAGAATGGAAATTATCCCATCTCGCGTCCGTCGCCCGTATTCTTTTCTCGAGCCAAGAAAGTTTCGAGGGCAGCGCATCTAGAACGCCTCGAGGACGAGAATATCAAGGAAACCTTATTCAAGACCCCGCGCTCGCGCTCTCGTACACGGCGGAGGACGGTGGAGGAACCGAGCAGAAGTTACATACAGATATATTAAACGAAACTGGGAATATGCGGTAGCGCAGTCAAGATGGAGAAAAATATATAGCTAGAGAGAATGAGAATGAGCGAGTCGAAGCGGAACGGAAATCCGCAGCTCTCTTCTGTATACGCAAACAAGGAAGTGGATCTTTTCTTCCGGAGTTGAGCCACTTGGACTCTCCATTTTTTTCTCTGGGTATCGTTTCTTTCGTTTCTTTTTTTATTTATTTTTTCCCGCATATTTCTTCGCTACAATTCTGATTTTCTCGGTTATTTCGTTTCGGACGATGAATAGCTATTGTATCGGTTCGTTTCGTCCGTGTGAATATAGTTAGAGAGGCAATGCGGCATCAACGTCGCGGTCTTCGACGTCGACGGACGAGTTACGACTGATCGCCGGAGGCTCAGAACCCATGGAACGAAATTGGGGAACGAAGTACGGATAGCTTCGAAAAATGTGAAAATTCCGAGAAAAACGGTGTCTCAACGCACCCTCCCCGAGATTTTTCTCTCATTCTCGATCCGTGAACCAATCGCTCTCGGACTAAGCTTAAATAAAAATACATAACTACGAGAAGCTATTTATCGGCACGTTGGGGAAAGCGTGAATCCGTGCGCTCTAGCCGCAACGAAACAAGGGGGAATGGGGAAAAAAGGGAAAACACCGACCGAGAGACGAGAAAGATTGAAACGGGGAGAACGAAATTCGTCATGCTGCCGGGGAATGTTCTTCCGCGCCCCGCGGACCTCTACGACCGCGATAGCAATCGGCCCGATGGCAACGCGAAATATTACACTATTCCGGATGCTATTTTTCGTCGGTCATCCAAATTCGCCAAATCTCAGTCGATCCCTCACTCGCACCCCCCCCCCCCCCCCACCAGCCATTCGCTCTTTATTCGTCTTTTTTTTTTTGTTCTTCCTCCTTTTTTTTCTCATTCTTTGGTTTTTTTCTCATGGTTGGGAATGTAGTTGCATTTTTTTCGGGCCCAACGTCCGGACAATTCGCGAACGTTGCCGCGGATTTCCGCGCTCTCGCTAAGCTCTCTTCTCGCGCGGTCAGCGAGTCACCCCAATTTTTCTCCCCAATGACACCGTCTCGGTAAGGTTTACCCTCTCTCGCCTTCCACCGGCACCCGCCGAACTCAAATATCCGACCGAAGTTGAGGGCACGCTCGGCTTCGTGAACTACGAACTCGCAAGCTCGAAGTACACACCGAGAAGAAGACATTTTGAAGGAAACTTTGGAAAATTCAATGTTTCAAACTCCGAGGTCAAATGAAAAGTTTTCTCTCAACGAGGTTTCACGCACTTGATACTTTTCGAGTACCAATATTGAATCGCTGCAATGTGGGTCAATGGAATTATGAATTTTCATACTTATTTCGACCCCCGACGTTATAACTCGTTTTATTACGCCCTCGCGAAAGAACCCTTTTAATGCCGCGCATGCACTTTCGCAAGTGTGGCGAACAACGATATATCGTCATTCGGCACTAAGAGGGTTAATAATGTTTTGTACGAATATCATCGACTCCGTGGTACATGATTACGTCGGTTTTTCAAAACTATCGCATACGAATTTGTTGAAGAATAACCATGGTTTTTTCAATAAAAATCGATGGCGAGAAAAAATTTTACTCGCCGTCGACTTTGGAATTTTAAATGAAAATTCTTTTGCACATGAAAAACCGACGTACGAGAATCGATCGATCGCCGATACGAACGAACGAACGAAGCGACGATCGACGTCAACATATTTTGTCTCACGGTAAAATACGAAACAGCCGGAAGCAAGAGCGTGCAGTGTCGCGCCAGCGACGATATTTTCCCCAAAGTTACTGAAAAATCCATTTTTCTCGTTGGGGGCGAGGCGGTAATACGCAATTTTCTCGACGTCATTCGATTATGCATCAATTCCCTTCCGCAACGAAGCGGCGCGTGCACGTACTTCACCGCCTCTCCCTACCTCGCCTTGCCCTCGACGCTGACACTACTTCAACTCGCCATCCGGGCTCCGTTCGGTTCGACAACATTTGGCAGAGATTGTTCGCGAAAGTCTGCGTCTGGGTGCAACCTGCTGTTGCTACCGGTGCTCCTTCACTTACCGCGTCAATATGCCATCACTTTTACGGGAAAACGATTTTTCTTACAAGCCTGCACTGTCGTTCATCATCCCATCCGACGATCGCAACAAATATGTACCATTTCTCGTAGTCCATCATTTTCCATTCGCCCGACCTTCCGAAAACGTTTAATCTATTTTTAACGAAATGAAAAAATATCCAAATACTCTTAGTTTTAGAAAAATTTTAATAACAATGACGTACATTATTTTGGAACTACCGAAATGGCACCTACAGCTATAACTAAAAATTAATAAAAACCCAACTTGATTGATAACAAATGCGCTTTATTCGCGAAATTGAGAAAAATCAACGTTCGTGCTCAATATTCAACAGCGGGATATTATTTTTTTAGCGTTGATACCGCTACAAGGTCAATATAAAGTTTTATTGAATTTTTAAGTTGCCTCAAAAAAAAAAAAAAAAGCGAACGTCATTCAGGAACATTTTTTCTTTTTGTTTCCTCAATCGCGCGGCAATGTCAACTTTTTGTTTTATATTTTCGCAGATATACACGCGCGCGCGGTCGTTTGATCATTTGCTTGTCAGCGTTTCAATTGGCCCGTTATTTCGGTGGTACCGGACCATTGGTTTTCATGCTTTTTCAAACCTCGTTTTTTTTTTTTTTTTTTTAATTCTACCCCGTGGTTGAGCGTGTCTACGCAGGTGCGGCGGACTTCCCTCCGTTGCTCTTTCATTTCAGATGAAAACGCGTGACGTAGCGATACGACGGGCCAATTGGAATTGACGCGCACGTAGGATTGGAGCGGTAAAACCGGTGCACGGTTCGTTTCGCACGCGTCACTGTGACCCGAAGCGATGTTCATGCATATAGAGTCAAATCCATTTTCCCGTACATCCGTACGGATGCACGCACTCGACGCGCCTCACGCGACAAATTTATCGCTTCTGGTCGTCGGACGAACGATCATCGACAATTATAATCGGATTTTACGTATCCGTTATCCAACTTATTATTAACGCGCCCGAAACGACGGTTTCGGATTTTTGAGACCAAGGGGAAGCAATATCGACATCGGAATACGTTGCACGGACAAACATGAGCGATTGAGGTTTTACTGGATGGATCGTCGGGCAAAAAGTTAGTCCAAAATTAGTGAATCGTGGCGTTACGAGTATGGATCATGTCGTACATGTTTAGCCTTACGAATAACTGAGCTAATAATGAATTAACACTTGGAAATGTTAATTTGCCACTTTTATGAACAGTGTGGAAAAAAATGGTGTTGTTTTTAAATTCAATTTTTTATTCATTAGGCATTAAATGCAAAATTGAATGAAAGGGAATTCAGGCTTGTTTCTTGTGCGAGTTCGAAATAGATCGTAGTGCAGCTCAGGTTTCTCGGAATATCCACAGAGAATTTGGTCCGGGATCCACTAATGAGCGCATAGTGCAATGGTGGTTTGGAAAGTTTCGCGGCGGAAATGATAGCCTTGAAGATGAAGATGAGCCCCACGGGCGACCTACGGTCATTGACGACGGCGCTTGAAGCTGTTGGTCAAAGCGAAAAGAGTCGGTGTAAGCAAATCAACTGTTTCTGATTACCCGGAACGACTTGGAATGACGGAAAAGCTCGTCAAATAGATGTCACATGAGTTAGAATGAAGTTCAGAAAATGTGTCGTTAGGAGACAGCATCCACGTTTTTTTTTTTTTGTTGCGTAGAAGAGATGACCCATTTCGCAATCGTATTGTGAATTCCACTCAGTCAGTTTTCAAAAAACGCTTATGACCAAACTATCCGTCCGAAATGGTTAAAAAAATTGCAGTCCACGCTTCAAACACTCTAGATGTTGTACAAACATTGTATTTGTGAGCAATTAAATGGCGCGATGTTAAACAAAATTCATAAAGCGATAAAAACGAAGATAAAAACCGCCAATCGTCGGTTTGATCGACGTGCGATTTTCACCCAGTGTGACGGTGAAGGCTTGATGTTTCCCTAAAATTCAAACATCTCAAATCCGAATAACGCAATTTCCGCGAACAACAACGAGAATAATACGAAATTCATGCGCCGGTAAAGCACGAAGCAAAGACCGGTCGAGAATCCTCGAATGTGAAATAAATATACGAACGATGATGCGTGACGGCGCCGTTCCATATAACGGGGTGGATAATATATACACAAACCCGGTAGTCCCGCGTAGGGCTCACAGTCGTATCTCTCTCAAGACGTAAATATGGTCCATATAGACGTCTCATGGATGGTCCCGCAGTTATCTCGGCTCCCCGATCGTCAATCCCGGCCGCTCAAACCAAACCAAGAAACATCGCGACTACTCGAGCATACCGTACGTGTGTCGTACTTGAGAGACAAACAAGCCATCGTCCCCCGTCTCAGCCACTCGAACAAGAACCCACTTGAAAAAGATGGTTCGCCGGTTTCGAATCGTCGTTTCCCGACTGAGCATAGTGCTCCCGTAAATACAAACACGCGTACGAGAACCATTTTTTTCTGTTCTTATCAATCGATTCAGGCTTACCACATATATATCCACGAACAATATCGCATCCCGCAATTTAACCATCTCCAAACACACAAGGCCGAAATATCTTCGATCGTCTCTCGGCGTTCATGCAACGCAACCCTGCTCGGGCGAGATTCATGGCGCCGCCGAGTAATTACGGTTAATCAATATTACACGTTATTTATGGCCACGGTGTTGCTTTATTTTTTGTTCCATCTTCGTCCGATCCGAGATTCAATCTGTCGCTGAGATAATAAAAATAAATAATCTTCCCCTGCGTTGCGGATGTTGCGTATACACGCTTGCGTATTAGTCTGACGAGCGTTATACGAGTACAGTTCGCTTGCGTGTTGAATTGTGTATGTGTGCGTGTGTGTGCGCGCGCGCGCGCGCGCCTTCTATAACGCGATGTACTTCGAGGTGGAGCATCGGTATCGCAAGGCACGTAATAACCGAGGAACACGTTTTCTCGCGCGATGCTCCACTCTGGAACGAGTAATCGACGTTTGTTTTTGTGTTTTTTTTTTTCTTCTTTTTCCTTATTCTTCTTCACAGCTCCCGGGTATAACGGTGGCGGTCACGCGTTCATTGCGGAATGGAAGACGGTGGTCTAGACGAGCCTTGGCCGGAGGTTCATCGAATGACGATTAGTCGAGTGAAGATAGATAAATAAGAGTCTGGCGGCCGAGGATCGAAACGAATGAAAGAATGAAGCGAACGAGAGGGATAAAAGGGAAGACGATCGATCGATGAAAAATGCTCGTGATTCCGAATATCGAGGGTGTTAACGAGCACCGGATATGATCATTCGATGGTACGATGCTCGAGCGAGTTGGATGTCGAAGGGGGTGGGAAACAAAATAAAGCGAATCGACGTACAGTGAAGATCGTTACGCGTTCGAACGAGCCACGCCGGTGAATCTATATATAAGGTGTCGAGATTTTTGTCCGTCAAGATATTGTGATTCGGAGCTATGTCGATTCGGTTTATTTATTTATGGAGTATTTCGATTCGATTTATTGCCCTGTCGAAACTTTGATCAGTCGGAATCCCCCCCCCCCGTCGAACGTTTCCGAGCGAAACGAAGGACCGTCAAGCGATAGGGCAACATTCATTATACCCGTGGAAATACAATTAATACGAACATAACCGTTATTACACAACCTCACGAACCTCCGTTTCGCCATTTGTGGGTTGTTCGCTTGACGCCCACCCGCGATTTAGTTGACAGCAACGGTGCCAACCGATGTAAACGCCGGCTTTACCGATCCGCACCTTCCTCCCCCCACCGTATTTTAAAGTCCAGCCATCAGCCTGCCCAACGTATCGAAATTATCGAACGAAAATCGCGGTTTGTCGGATCACGCTCGCTCGACCGTAACAGAACCCCGACTCCGTATATTTTCATTATCTCAAACGCCGGCACTCCTATGCGCAGCTGTAATTTTCCGAGGTAACGAGATAATTAATCTGCGTTAATTTATCGATGGCGCGTTCGCAAACGCCGGGAGGAGGGCGAGGCTCGACGGCATTTATCCGATACCCGAGCTCACAGTCGGATCAACGAATTTTACAAAACGATCCGACGTATTTTCGAACTGCGTAGCCTTTGATAAGCCGGCATATTCGGAAATTATAATTTTCGGGAGGGAGGGGGGGGATGATATGAATTTTTGATCAACATGTAAATTAAGTCCGCGCAACGTAAGCGGGGGAGGGAAGGAGGGAAACCATCAACTTAATTGGTCATTATTAATTCGGTGTTTAATTATTGACAATTCACTTATTTCATAACGAAAATACGGTCGTAGAGAGATAAATAAATTTCTTATTGATTGTACTCACAATAAAGATAACAAATACGATGCATCATCGTCCGTCTGTCGATCAAAAAAAAAATGGTCAATCGCGGCATTGACGAGCAATGAAAGTGGTTGAAATGAAAAATGATATATTCGAGAAAACGTGGGATCGATTTCCAGCAAAACGAATTAAATAGCGGATAATTATCGCGGTCAAAGTGTCAATAACCCTGCAAGGTTGTCACGCGACTGATTCGCGAACCGCTGCCGGACGATTCCGCGCACACGCCTCTACCGTCGCACCAATGTTCTCCGAATTGCCAAAAACCGAAAAGCTAAAACGAATTCGCGGAATCCCAACATCACGAACGTCCACCGCAGGACGACGAAATTTTCTTGGAACGTTCCGCCTCGAATTCACCCTTCGAAACGCGTAAACAAACGTCATTTAGCTCCAAAAAGTCGACACCCACGCCTCGGTCTCGCATATCAAATTATAATACAAAACTTTCGACGTAACGCGACCGGCGACGATTTTATCATCAAATTTATTCACGAATATTTCATTCGGTCCGACAGCAACGTACGATATTTACCCAAATGATATATATCCCAACAATTTCGTCCACCGCGAGACCTTTCTCGAAGAAAAATAACACGAATTAGGGCGAACATTATAAGTCAAAGCTAATCGGATAAAAAAATCTCGGACCAGGTTGATACATCGTCAAGAAAAAAGAGATGAAAAAAACGAATAAGGAGAAGTATAAATCATACGACATTATGTTGCTCCACGATGTCAGAGACAATGGTTGTATATAGCGGGTGACGATACGACGATCTTGAATCATCCGGGAACGGCCGCGATAACGATCTAAATTTAAAACTTATTCATGGAATTGTTTAAATAATGGGTTTTACCGGAATTTTCGTGTCTCTGGCGATGCTCCCGAAAGTGTCATACTAGAACGAACCGTAAAAAACCGAGAACATTCCATTCCATTAGAACGTCACGTTTGCGACAACGAAAAAAATCGTGGTCCGACATTTTCGCGAGCCAAGAATGTCGAACACGAATTTTCCAATAGTTTATTTTCCATCCTGGCGAGTGTAGGTTTTCATTGCCGTTATGACGAGATTTTTCGTCGACGCGAAAAAGTAGGATCAGTAGGGAGGATACCGATTCGGACCTCGAACGAGGGCGAATCAATCTTATGCGTCTTGTGACAGGCCAAGGTTTATTTTTAACAATACACCACCGTCCATGTATTCAACTCTCTCCCGTGATTATTTTTGTCATTCGAAAAAAATGATATATTCATTTGTTTTCTATTTTTCATTCTAATGTCGATTAATCTTGAAAAATGTTTGTCCTACATTAATTCGACGTATTCTTTGTGGGGGACGGAGTAGAAAGTGCCTCGACGTATAATTGATCGATATTTAATGTGTCGATAAATTTTTCGTTTGTCACATACAAACCGAAAAGTGATCGAGATTTTCATGTTATTATCGCCCGTTTAGGTTATTTCTATGATCGATGAGAGTCGATAAATAACCGATGAGTGGTCAAGATTTTCATCTTATTGTTATTCGTTGAAAAAACATCGTTACTGAAATTATTGTCCCATCAATTTTACGCTACTCAATACGTAAAGTTAAAGATATGAAAATCTTATTTCTATCACGAGTCAAGTTTTCGGAATAAAGGGAGAAAGCGAAGCTCAAAAAATTATCAGCAATTCCCCAACGAAAACGTGCAAAACATATATGCTCCCTCGAATCGGCTACAATATTGAATGACAAATATTCCAACCCTAAATGATTATTCCAAGATTACGCTGACGGTATAACAATCAATAATTTATGTTAAAATCTCTTATCAATACGTCGTTCGTAACCGATAAAAATAATCAATCAACAATCCATCGCTTTCAACAGTAGAACACAAATATTAAGCAATATGTTCAAATATCCTCTAGAGGTCAACAGTATATGTCACGAACTTTTAATAATTTATCGATATTCGATGACACTCAATGGTCAAACACGCGTGTTACTTTAGGGGAGGCTCAACGTGCTTTATTCGACTCTCACTCCCTCGATCTCTCTGGAGTGCCGTTACCCGTAAAGCACTCGCACTATCACCGACGTTGACCCTCCCGATAAAGATATTGAGGGC